>JAECUM010040052.1:0-38248 GCA_016617855.1 Megalonaias nervosa | reverse complement strand
CTTCAGTTTCACTAATGGCCCTTGCAAACAAAGAGGAGATCTCAGGATCTTTTTCCTGTTCGAAGACAAGTCATTGTCGTTTGTCACCCGGATTAGATAAAATAGAATGAGTATTTAAAAGAGGATCACTGTGATCAATATCTTTTGATTGATCCAAATTAGAAGTGAAAGTGACCTCATCGAAAGTCTGACCAATACATGTGTCAGCTAAAGGAATATTTTCCTTGTCACAATCATTCCCAAGAACTTTCTTTGACATAGCTCTGGTAACTGCACAAGCTGGGTATAAATCAGGGTATTCTTTTCAATAGGATCAACTTTCTGATCCAAAGAAGGCTTGTCAGTTACAAGTGGATTAACCACAACCTTTTCTCCAGCTAGGTCGTTGCCTAGCAACAAATGAATGCCCTCAACGGGTACGTTAGACACTATACCGACTGTCACAGGTCCTGAAACCAAGTCTGATGACAAATTTACAGAATGGAGAGGAACATTAACAAAGCCGCACTCTACTCCCTGAATGAGAACACTCTCATTAGAACAGGCTTCTCAGACAAAGGCAAAATACCTGATAATAAAAGACTCTGAGAAGCTCCTGTATCCCTTAAAATTTTAGTAGGGATAGGATTGGCCAAATCACCCAAGAGTGATATAGAACCCTTCGACATGAATGGTTCAAATTTCTCCATCATAAAATCAGACTGGGGTTTATTAGACCCAGCAAATGTATTGCTTTCAATACATGACCGTGACCTTGACCTCTTAGAAATAAGAGCATTTGGGATAGGTCTATCTTGATTCTGATGCCTATATTTCAATTTAAAGCAATCAGAAATGACGTGTCCATTTTGCTTGCAATAGGTACACGTAGGAATAGACAAGGATTTTCAATCAAGTTTATCAGTAGCTTGATTTTTAGAAGTTGTGCCACATTGAGTTTTAGGAGGAGTTGTAATGGGCTGAAATACTTTTCTACCAGTAGACTGCTGAGTGAATGATTTTGCTTACAACAGGAACTTTATGAGTTAAGGAGTACTTATCAGCAGGAAGAGCATCATTTTCCAAGGTTTTAATCTCGTGCTCTTCAAGATGATTCTTAATGTCACTAGGGACACAGTTCTTAAACTCTACAAAGTAACACAACTTGTTTGATATTTTCATAATCATGTTCAACTTTCTTGACTAAGCACCATCTCTCAAATAACTGTTTTTTTCTCTTGCAAATTCAACATATGTTTTTCCAGCTTCCTTTTTATGGTTTCTGAATTTTTGCCGATAAGCCTCAGGGACTGACCCATAACCCTTTAAAATGCACTCCTTAACCAAATCATAGTCAGAACTCTGCTGTACTGACAGGGATGCATAGATATTTCGGGCTTTGCCAAAAAGTACACATTGCAATAATTGAGTCCAATGCTCCCTAGGTCATCTCAAATTTTCAGCAACTTTTTCAAAATAATAAAAAATGTCTACTTCCTTTTCACTAAAAGGGGGCACTAAACTGATATTTCTTGTAATGTCAAATCTTGAATTTGTATGTGAAGTGGAAATGTGCTTTTCACTTGCCAGCTCGAATTATTTTATTCTAATTTGAAATTCTCTTTTATCTTTCTCTCTTTGCAATTTTAACTGTTTATTTTTCTCCCTCTCCTGTCTCTCTCTCTCCTTCTCTTCTAATTGTAATTTCATTTGTTTATCTTTCTCCCTCTCCTGTCTCTCTCTCCTCTTTCTCAAATTGTAATTGTTTATCTTTCTCCCTCTCCTTTCTCTCTCTCTCTCTCCTTCTCTTCTAATTGTTATCTCATTTGTTTATCTTTCTCCCTCCTCTCTCTCTCTCTCTCTCTCTCTCTCTCTCTCTCTCTCTCTCTCTCTCTCTCTCTCTCTCTCTCTCTCTCTCTCTCTCTCTCTCTCTCTCCTCTTTCCCAAATTTTAATTGTTTATCTTTCTCCCTCTCCTGTCTCTCTCTCTCTCCTCTTTTTCAAATTGCACCTGCAACTGTTTCTCTTCTAATTCCACCTGCAATTGTTTCTCTTTCTCTTCTTTCTGAAGCCCGAGCTTCCTTAACTCCAATTCCATCTTGTATTTCATTTTTAATTCCATTACTTTTATGTGAGATTCCGATACCGACCTACTGACCGTAGCCAAAACACTTTTATCAAAAACATTCTTCTCTACCAAATACTGAATCAAAATTTTTTAATTTATTGTTTCGTTAAGGAAGATTATGCTTCAGAAAGATCGTACTTTCAGGCAAGTTCAAGCAACTCATCTTTCTTCAGACTATCCAACAGCTCTTGAATTGGAGTAGAATAAAAACAAATTTCACTTTTGATGACATTGTGAATGAAAGCCTGTTGTTTTCACTAAAGATTTCAAACAAAATGTAAAATAGTGCTTGGCAGTTAAACACTAGGGGAATTTAAATTTAAGAAAAAAACACAATTTTCTGAAATATTTAACCAAAATTCAAATATCCCGGACGAGCACCCAATTTTTTCTTTGTTACGTATAGGTTCGTACAAACATAACAAGAGAAAAGAGTAAGTCAACAAGTTTTGTATATTTTAACAAAATAATTTATTTCCCTACAAAACAATGTAAAAAATTGGAAATAGGACTTACGATTTGTGGATATAATCCAAAATTTAATCCTAAGATTGAAAATTACAAGTCCTATCACTAAATAGTTCTAATAGAATCCAGGATCGAATCTCGACGACGTTCCAATATGGAAGTCGATGACGTCAGATGTGGTCGTTGTACAAATGACAATAATTCCTCAATTGAATCACAGTTTATGTTTCCGAATAATTCCAGAATAAATTCCCACTGAATTTATTTCTCCCAGAATTTTTATAAAAAAGTTACACTCGTTTGGTTTTCTAGAGAATAAATTATTAAATTCCAAAATCAAATTAACTTCAAAAACAACCTGGTTTCAACAATAGAAACCTCTCGAGCCCTCAAGCTTTGAAAATGCAACTGACTGAAAAGCGCTCATGAAGGGTATTAATTCCAACTAAAATATCATCCCGTTCTCGCGTGATAGGTCACGTGGTCTCTTATCACTTAAACAACGCAATAGAAAATATGAAATTTGTCACGTAGCAAGAATATCCCTATCTAAGAACCGGCCTCGCACTCTGAAATAAATTTAAAAATAAAACATTGTTTATTCAAACTAGGCCGATATGACCTTGGCAATAGCCAATCGTTTTCGAGTAGTGTTTATACTACCGCGCACCAGGGTGAACTAAAAATAATGCTAATGTATGATCTTTTACGTTTTAGAGAAACAGAATTTTACTGAAAGAAAATATCGAATCCAGTGAAAACAAAATAATTACAATAAAATATAATCAAGCAAAAATAAAATAAGAAAGCATTTTAAAACTAACACGCGAACAATTTAATTACATATACGTTTCACTTCACCCCATAAAGAAGAAAGAAAGATTTATATAATAAAGCTTTCTTTTTAACATATGTAAATTATACATGAGGTAAACAAAATTAACTAAGAAAATTCTCATGACATGTATAAAGTGTATATGAAATAATATTTCTATACACGGGTAAGTGCATCTCCAATCAAATTGTCTTTTCCTTTGATGTGCCTGATGTTAAGATTATATTCTTGCAAAAACAAACTCCACCTTAACAATCTTTGATTTTTTTTTTCATCTTGTCGATGAGGATAAGGAGGTTGTGATCAATATACACAACACCCGGAGAAGGAGCTGAGCTAATGTAAACTTCAAAATGCTGTAATGCTAATATTAAAGCCAAACATTCGTTCTCGATTGTTGAGTAATTTCTTTGGTGCTTATTTAATTTCTTAGAGAAATAGCACACTGGGTGATCAGCAACATTTCTATCTTCTTGAATCAATACTGCTCCAACCCCAACATCACTTGCATCCACAGATAATTTAAAAGATTGATTGAAATTTTGAGCTGTGAGAACCGGCGCACTTTTGAGCATGGCTTTTAATCTATCAAAAGCTTCCTGACATTTTTCAGTCCAAAGAAACTTGTTTTTCTTACTTAACAAGTTTGTCAGACGTTCAGCAATATTAGAAAAATTGGAACAAAACTTTCGATAGTATCCGGCCATACCCAAAAATCGCTTCAGTTGCTTTTTATTGACAGGCACAGGGAAATCAGAGATAGCCTTAACCTTAGCATCTATAGGTTTAACTTGACCATGTCCCACAATATGTGCTAAAAAAGTTACACAAGCACGGCAGAACTCACTTTAGATAAACTGATTGTCAAATATGCATCAGTGAGTCTTTCAAAGAATTTTCGAATCGTGGCTAAATGTCCTTTTCAGGTGTAGTTGTAGATGATGACATCATCAATGTAAGCATCACAATTATCTAGACCAGAGGTAATCATATTCATCAAGCGTTGAGAAGTACTTGGGGAACCCTTCATCCCAAACGGAATTACTTTATATTCATAGAGTCCATCTGGAGTCACAAATGCCGAAATTTCTGTCGCTCTTTCTGTCAGTGGAATTTGCCAAAATCCTTTCAGAAGGTCAAATTTGGTGACGTACTTGGCATTTCCAATTTTATCAATACAATCATCGATTCTTGGTAATGGAAATGAATCTGTTTTTTGTCACACTGTTCACCTTGCCATAATCAGTGCACATACGGAATATTTTATCCGGTTTCGGAACAAGTATACATGGTGAACTCCAATCACTTTTACTGGGCTCTATGAAATCGTTCTCCAGCAAATACTGAATTTCCTTTTTCAAGTATTCCTGTTTGAGAGGGTTCATCCTGTATGGGTGTTGTTTCACAGGTTTTGAATCTACAATTTCAACGTCATGAAAAAATTTGTTTATCTTTGTAGGAATATCTGGGAAAAAGTGCTCATATTTGAATAATAATTGTTTAAGTTCTTTTCTTTCTTGTTGTTGCAAATGTAAAATTATCTGGTCTAGATTGTTCATAATTTCCGAATTCCGAAGATTTGTTGCTCCAAGATCAACAGTGTCCGATTGAATTTCTTCACTTCAATCCTCAGTTTGTGGGACAGGTACAACTAAATTAATTGCATAATTTACTTGGCTATCTCTTTCAATATACTAGTACTCCATTAATTTATTTAGATCAGAGTACCATTATTATAATTTAACTCATTCATTTTCTTCTTTACTTTGTAAGGGCCATAAAATCTAATTTGAAGAAAATTTTGAAGAATGAGCAAGAGAGAATGAACTCTATTACAGGACTCAAAAATTTTCTCAAGTAAAGTTTTGTGAAACCATAGTTTCACTTTGGACTTGAATTGCTGAGTGCCAAATTCAAGCATAACAAGCTGGAAAATTCCAGACATATAATTTGATCTTTGACCTGATTGGACAGATTTGGGAAGGCCAAATTTAGTAAAAAAAAAAAAAAAAAAAAAAAAAAAAAATTTCTCAAAGCTTTCACTGTAGTATTCCTCAAAGGAATTGCCTCTGGGAATCTTGCTGATGCACACATAATGGTCAACAAATACTGATTGCCTGCCTTGGTCTTAGGTAAGGGACCAACACAGTCTACCATAATTCTGCTAAATGGTTTGTCAGATGAAGGAATAGGTTGCAAATGAGGTTTAGGTATCTTCTGATTGGGTTTTCCTACCATTTTTCATACCTATCATATGTGGTCGTTGTACAAATGACAACAATTCCTCAATTGAAACACAGTTTATGTTTCCGAATAATTCCAGAATAAATTTCCACTGAATTTTTTTCTCTCAGAATTTTTATAAAAACAAGTTACACTCGTTTGGTTTTCTAGAGAATAAATTATTAAATTCCAAAAACAAATGAACTTCTGAAACAATCTGGTTTCAACAATAGAAACCTTTCGAACCCTCAAGGTTTAAAATGCAACGGATTGAAAAGCGCTCAGAAAGGGTATAAAATCCAACTAAAATATCATCCCGTTCTCGCATGATAGGTCACGTGGTCTCTTAACACTTGAACAACACAATAGGAAATATGAAATTTGTCACGTATCAAGAACAGCCCTATCTAAGAACCAGCCTCTCACTCTGAAATAAATTTAAAAATAAAACATTGTTTATTCAAACTAGGCCGATATGACCTTGGCAATAGCCAATCGTTTTCGAGTAGTGTTTATACTACCGCGCACCAGGGTGAACTAAAAATAATGCTAATGTAAGATCTTTTACGTTTTAGAGAAACAGAATTTTACTGAAAGAAAATATCGAATCCAGTGAAAACAAAATAATTACAATAAAATATAATCAAGCAAAAATAAAATAAGAAAGAATTTTAAAACTAACACACAAGCAATTTAATTACATATACGTAACACTTCCCCCCATAAAGAAAAATAAAGATGAATGTGTGTAGGTATTTAGATATAGACACATCGTTATTTTTTATTTCATTTTTACCCGAAGAAATGAAACAAGGTTTGCTGATTTCTTCCCTTTAATTCTTGGACGAGTTAGTATGTTATAACAAACCCATCTAACACCTGCGTAATTGTATGATTAGCATAACTTCATACCACCCACAATCGGACACACCCGTTTATGTCCAACACACAGCACCCATTTTACTTCTGTATTGTCAAAATTTAAGCCTGTGTCTCTTACGGTTGACAGAAATAGATTTGTATAGTAGACTCATTCATATGCAGACATACATACATACCTACATACATACATACATACATACATACATACATACATATATAGATACATACATACATACATGCATACACACACACATACACACATACATACATACATACATACATACATACATACATACATGCGTACATACATGCATGCATACATTATATTACATATACTTAGCTACAACAGTGCACCAGACTTGTGATGCATGCAATATCTTATATAAATGTATTTAGGTTTTTTCTAAATTAAAAAGAACAAAGATCTTTACAGTATTTTCTCATACTTTCATTACAAACTGCACACATCTCAACTAGGGCAAAGGTGAAAGGTTATAATCTGTATCGGACTGAACAACTGTCATTTTGTGATATAAATATTCATCCCGAGGCCAGGATAACCAGTCGTACGAGAGGGTTCCGTTCTAATCCCGTTGTATCTATTCCATTTTCAGTATATTGTTATTTCGTTGCCCTGCCTTTTGTTAATAAGGAAGTTTAATGCCCGGTTTATGTACTGTCATGTCAAAGGCTAGATAATAAACGCCACAAACCTGGAACATTACAACCGCTCATTTCACATAACTCTAATACCGTCTGTTCATGAAATTACTTATTCATGAAGACTTTAAATGCCCAGTTTTTGTACTCTTTTGTTTAGGCGTATACGCTTGGACCACACAGAAATACAAATGAGTATCACAATGATCACTCTTTGTTCAATGCGAAGGCCCGAAAATCAAAAGAAAAAGGAATGAACTAGTCTTACCACCACTTATAATACAATTGCTAACCACGATTTTAAAAAGAAAGGTATATACGTTGTGACCTACATGAAGACTGGCTTATTGCCAAACGTATAGCCTCTTTAAAACATATATATGTAAATTCACTCAAGGAAAGTAAATTTTAAACGCTCGCCTCCGTTTTGATATATTTCTTTCGTTATTTTATGATTGAAGTGATATAAATATTTTTAAACATAGTCGGCTCATGTGTTCTCAAGTAGGTTGCACCGGAGCCTGCGAGACAACTAATGTTAAATAGTATGAATCTTCGGGTGTATGATTTTTGTAATTACAGGTAAAATTAATCCTCTGATGCCATTAAATTACTACACGTACTTGTTATCTACTTGTTTCTCTGGCTATTTATAAGAATACGAACCCACTTGAACTTCTTTCCTCGTTATATATATATATATATATATATATATATATATATATATATATATATATATATATTATATATATATATATATATATATATATATATATATATATATATATATATATATATATATCAGACTGAGAGCCCATTTGTGGTAATTTGTTTTCTACATATGTATCTGAGAGTACGAATCGGCTTATAATTGTGTTGCTGAATATGTACCTGTGACTGAGGGCCAATTCCTATTATTTTTCCTTCTGGTTTTGTAAATAAGAGCGCGAGCTCACTCAGCTAGATTAAATCGGACAGTCCTTTTTGTAATTTTAAATTAGCACCATTTCATTTAGGTGCAAAAGAGTACCATCTCATATAGGTGTAAAGGAGTACCATCTCATATAGGTGAAAAGAAGAACCATGGCATATGGGTGTAAAATAGTACCATCTCATATAGGTGTAAAAGAGCATGATGAGCCATGTACAGGTGAGATTATTTCCATCTCGTGCAGTGGTCGAGGAACATTTCAAGCCCACCTGTAAATATTATGTAAATCGGATCTTTTACAGCAAAGCTAAGATAGCACTATAGACGGCATCTGCACCTAGCAAACAAAGATATAAATTGCTTTTCCAAACTTAAAAAAGAAAACAGAACAATATTGTTTTATACACTTTACAGTTTACTGAGAGCATGTATGAATATTTCATGAGACTAACGTAAAATCAACTCTCGATATTAAGTTTACAAGTTCGGACGAGATACAGGCGATCTCAAATGAGTTTTAATATCTAGAATGCGACATGTGGAAGAAACAGTACATTTAAATAAGAACGAGTTTAAACATGTGCAAGGTGCACATTTCATTGATTTCACATGCAAACAATAGGAAATAAAAGCACATCCAAAATGTAACAATTACAATGTAAACAATGTAACCATATAATGTAAACACTACAGGCTAATATACGAGAAATTAAATGACATACGTGGTACACAGAAAATCATATATTCTCACAGATGCATATAGCATCTAATTAAAAACATTGTTTCAGATGTCGAAAGGTAAACAATCAACAATGGAACCTTTATAAAAAATTGAATTGCATTAATTCCATTGCCGCTTAGTTCGCACATGACTACTTGATAGGACATGGGTAATGACCTGATAAAATTTATAGCACTGATGCCACAAACGTAAAAGTCTAATATTTATCGCCAAATGATTTTGCATAAATTTTAGTTTTGTTTGTCTACAGTTGCTGCTTCACAACAATTCCTATGAATCCGGAACAAGGAAAATTCGCTAAATATTTATGTTGATAAATAACACGATGTCGAGGCATTAATCAGCTCAATAGGTATCAAACAACTTAACAGCAGCAACAACAACGTTTGAAAAAATAAGGAGATATAAAGCTATCTGGTCATGGATACTAAACACTATTGAACAATGTATAGAATGATTTCAGGTGGTTGTTGTTTGTTGTAGGGTTTAACGCCATTTTGTAGCACAAGAACCCGGGGGGAAGAACCTGAAACCCCAGAAAGAACCACCGGAAAGGACCACCGACCCATGAGAAGTTACTGGCAAACTTTCTCACGTACCCACATTGACTCGAACCCACGCAGACAGAGGTGAGACGGCAGAGATCCGTAACAGTGAGCGCTTTAGACCACTCGGCCACTCGGGGCCCCATTTCAGGTGGTATACAAGTCTTTAAATTGGTTAGATGTATGTATGGAAACAGTTTCTGGTAGTAAACAAGTTTCAACTTCTAGATTTTGTTCTTAGGGAATAGTTATAATCGACCCACCTCGTATGCAGGAAGTCGTGGGTTCGAACCCGGGCCGAGTCATACCAAAGACTTATAAAAATGGTACTAACATCTGCCTCGCCAGGCGCTCAGCATTGAGGTTAGTGTTAGGACTGGTCGGCCTGGTGTCAGGATAATGTGACTGGGTGGGATATCATGCTACGTATCTAGCCATCACTATAAACTACCACACTGCAGACATCGTAGCGATATGACTGAAAAATTGTTAAAGATACGTTAAAAATCCAAATCACACACACAAACACACACATAGTTACATTCGTATTTCTTCCTTCTTATTCCATGCTGTTAGTACAACACTGGCAGGCATTTCGCTTAAAGCCATTAAGGAAACAATGTGCTTCAACAAAGTTTTGCAACGTGCTCAAATAGCAACATCACCTATTAATACGTCAAGCAGTATTGATGACTGATAACCAGAGCAATGACTGAAAAGGGAATACACAATAAGGAGATTATTTTGATCATCAAAAGCTCAACAAATATAAAGAAAATAAATTTGGAATATGGAGAAAAGGAATAAAGAAACAAAAGGCATGCAGGAGGAGACACAAGGAAAAAATTTTACAATATAGGAGCTTTTAGGTATGGTAAAATATTTCCGATACAAATTACAAATAATCTGCAGGCAGTATTTGCAAACAAAGAGAGCTATATTACAAAAGACTTTATCCCTGAGGTAGCTACTTGTATTTTGTTCTTGGACAAGACTCGTTGCATTCATTGTCTTGGCACTAATTAACCTACTTGTGTTATCGTACGTAAAATCCAAACCCAAAGTAAATATCGTACATCTAAAGTGAAATAAAACAACAATGACTTGTTCAGTTCCTGACGTTATCGCAAGCTTCATATTTACATGAAACAGTCAGAGGGAATAACTGCGAGTAGTGACACTGAAGAAAGTATTGATATTCATTATTTGAAACATGACACAACACCATATCGCTATGCATGTCAATTAAACAGCACACATAACCAATTACAATAATAAATTGTTAGGATTAAATAGCCATCCAACTATTCAAGGCGCTACCGATTCAGATACAGTTTGCGGGTTTTTGAGGTCCTACCGAGTTCTTATAATTCAACTTTGAGACACTAAAAAGGCAGAACTGCAACACAAAGTCCAACAATTGTCAATAACATCAGCGTCAACTAAAACAGTATTACCAATCTGTCAGATCCAGTAGAAGACCTTCAATCATCTAATAAAAGATCGGAGTTAAGGAGAAAATATCAAATATGCTTAGTGATAGTAGTTTGAGAGATAACAAGACGTTGAGGAAACAAATTAATAAATTAAGTGCACCTAAAATAAGGTTGTATTGAACGCTAACAAAATTTCAGCCCTACAAACACAGACAAATATTTTAGGTCCAAGAAAGGTTTGGACTGAGAGAATCAATACTTTTATCTCATGCAATACCGGCATTGCAATAGAATGAGCAAGAGCACTTGAATTACCTAATGTTAGACCATATATGCAACCGATATATCCGTGCACAAACCATGCGATTGATAACTTAAAAACTGTCCTGAAGACGATGCAAATAAAAATCCCTGTAATGTATAACATTTTCAAATCTACACATGAGCACTAGTAAAACTACTGGAATGACAAAATCCTACAATAAGGTGAAGAAACTAAGAAGCTGACTTGTGAATGATTTGGGCAAAAGCGTTTCTCATCTGAGCAACACGATAAACGTTACCCAAACTACAGTTTCTGAGTTGCAAAACAATAAGTTAACAAAGAAAGGTTAAAGACGGTAGAAACAAAATAAATGTGAATGTCATTTTCGTTATATACAATAAACTAACGTACGCTCAATCTATTATAGATTTTATTGCTAAGTTTAAAACTATAAAAGATATTCCATTTAAAGAGATTTAAACCAAATTAATCGCTGCGGTTGAAACTGGATTTACAAATCTATTTGCCCGACTCTCGGGACAAGCTCAGATTTGCATGGTTTTAGCCAGCGGGTAAGTCCACAAACTGAGAGAGGGATACAAGATACAAGAAATTGTACTGAACGTTGGTGGTCTGGGTAAAATACAGTAATTCTTTGCGAGGTGATTTACCTACAAGGGGTCGTGCTCAGTTCCTGGTGCTTTATGCTCTGCAAGTTTTATACCCTGCGATCACTCCACAATTCATGTAGCAATACCTTAATTTAGCGTGTCAAATTCTTCTTCACTATACCTGGTTAGAGTTTCTATCATTTATTGTATGTCATTTTCAACTTTTAGTCAATGTCAAGGTCACTTTTGCATTCTCTAGCGCATAGGTGATAATAAGAATATTTAGTATGAAAACAAGTTTTGACAAATAAGGAATAAATAGATATAATGCAATCGTAAAATGTTTTAAGTAATAGGGATTTCGCTGACTTTCCGGATATAAGTTAACCTCAACCAGTTTGTCAGATTACAATGACTTTTCAAATATTGAACAAAATTTTTGAAGTTTCTTTTTCTTTCTTTTAGGTAAACAAACAACTGCTTTAAAATGCCACTTTTCTAGTTGCTTCCCACAGGTGATTACTTACGACAGTTTTGGATGCAAATATGTTTGTATTTATGGACGTAAGTATGCTTATAGGTAGTTAAGAAGGTGGGTCACCATCTCTGTGTATGGATGTATTGTTACATGCAAGAGGTCTTACTACCGAGCGAAGGAAACAACTTCTGCGTGAGTCTGGCCTTTACAACAATCCTTGTCAACTGAAAGGTTTTTAAATGCGCAAACACAACAGTTTCTTAACATCCCATTTGTTACAGTCAGTTAAACATACTCTTTATGATATGCAAGTACCGATCTGAATAGGGGTCGGTCATTTCCATCAGGTAATGAAACAACTTTCAAAATAGTTGTAGGAATACACATCAATTTGATGTGTTTGGTGATTGGCCTCTGGTGGAGTGCACCACATATGTTGCAACAACCAAGTCAGAGATCCTTCTAGATGTGACTATCTCCTTCCGCTGCAGTATTGTACTATATGAACAAAAGTTAAGAATATAGTTCTCAATGACAACGAATTAAATCCGACGTTTATTTCTCGAATGCTAGAAAATGTCTAGGATGTTCCGATTCACACAACTACCTAAGAAATTGATTTGAGTATGAGATATATGTATGTTTCTAAATATAAACGTGTTGCCTCTCAGTACAAATTTGCTACCATCTGCTGTAATAATACAGACGCGGACTGATAGGTTGGAAGCTTAAAAATTGGGAATACCAATGTGAATGACGAATCATAATTTCTCTCAATTCTTGTTATCAAATACCGCATAAACATGTATTCTGATTTCCTCCTAATTTGTCACTACTTTTTAATTTTTGTTTCCTCATACGCTACCTGCATGTGGCCGGACATTTGAACACAAAATAAAGGTTTGTTCTTCTTTTTCTGTTGGCGTCTTGATCGGCAAATATGTTTGTTTATATCTACATTATAACATGTAACATTTATGGGAACACTTTAATGGTCCGTACGCATACATGATTCGTTTAATGGGATTGTCAGTCGACTGTTCTACTGTATTAATAGAAAATAGGTATTAAGTATTTAAACTAAAATTATTTCAACATAAATGGGTGCCTTCTTTGGATGAAACAAAGGAGGTGTACTGTATTTACTTTGCAAGTTAGTAGTGTATTTTGAAGGAATAATCTTACCTAACCTGCACCTTTCATGATTTGATTTTCAGATAGAGGAATATGCATTTATTTCGACACAAGCTTGATAACAGGACACTGGACACTCATTTGCGATATAACAATTTATTCATCCTCGATGGTTACATATGTAGCGACATGACTTGTCTACATAATGCAGTGACATGACTTTCATACATAATGCAGTGACATGAAGAAACACTTAAGATTCTATATTAAAGTAAAAACAAAATGAAATATTGGTATCTTCTTTAGTATCAAGCTACAAGTGTTAAACGACCTCCATTTCTGAAATAAAAGGCTGATGTCCACTATTCGTTCTTTGTCCATTCCCATCATTATGACGTCATTCACTGTCAATAGTATCCTTTTCGGAGTTTTTTGCCTTCAAAATAAAAAAACATTATACATTGGAAAATTTCTTTCAAATATGAGTTATTCATTAGTATTTGTCATTATTCTGAAAACGTACGCTATAACTGGAATGGAGATTTTTAAAAAGTATGCAAAAACATGTAGATTTCAATCAGCGCTGGCTCAACTTTACTAGTGTCAAGCCAGTGCTCCTTAAATGTATTTTGCAGCATGACACAGACAGAAATAGTCCTAGATAATGTGAAAAGAAAGAGCTAACTCATTAGAAATATACTCACATGACATATTGACATGAAACATTCACAGCGACAAACAGATGCGAAAATAATAATAATGATAATAATAATAATAATAATAATAACAATGCATTATTAGTATTATTACTAACAGAATCATTCTTATTATTGTAGTAATAGTATTTTAAGCCTCTAAAAGTATTTATATTACAAAAAATAAATTCATTTTCCAGATATTTAAATGGCCACCAATGCCTATATCGAGGCGTATGTTAACCAGCAATGTTTAGATACTGACGGCTGCGGCCGTTGAAACGTCGGCTAGCAACTAGAGTTTAATAATGGAATACTAGTTAGTATTAATTTATGCTACATTTTATGGTCAAATATAATTCAGGAGTAAATATGACCTAGTATCTAACCCGCATCGTGCGTCGTTTTCCTCAAATGATGCCCTTAAAGAAAAAACTTAATCTAAACATCTAATACGATAAAAGTAATGAAGTAGGAAAAAGATTAATTTCTCTCATCACACACTCATAACCGATATATTCTTTATTTATAATCTACCTCAGAAATCTATTTTTGGAACGATTTACATTACCTATCCTGTTCCATCCTCCATATCCACCTCCACCCATCATATATCCGCCCATCATTCCTTATCCACCTAACACACTGTATCCACTCATCCCATAATTACCCATTCCGTATCCGTAACCACCCATCGGATATCCGCCCATCATTCCATAGCTTCCCATTCCGTATCCGCCCATTGATGGATATCCTCCCATTCCGTATCCTCCCATGGATCCATATCCACCCATGGGATATCCGCCCATCATTCCATATCCTCCATAGCCTCCCATTCCATAGCCTCCCATTCCGTATCCTCCCATGGATCCATATCCACCCATGGGATATCCGCCCATCATTCCGTATCCTCCATAACCTCCCATTCCGTATCCTCCCATAGATCCATATCCACCCATGGGATATCCACCCATCATTCCGTATCCTCCCAAGGATCCATATCCACCCATAGGATATCCGCCCATCATTCCGTATCCTCCATAACCTCCCATTCCATAGCCTCCCATTCCGTATCCTCCCATTCCCATTCCACCTCCGTATCCATAGGTACCATATGGCATTCCACCCATGCCCATTCCTGACAGGTAGTTCAGTTGGAATGAAGGGCTAATTGATGCCAAAAGGGCTACAAGGACAACCACTGCAAACTTCATCGTTGAATATATCTAGAAAAAAAATTCGAACATATATTTTGAGTTTGTATTATGCCATAATTGATAGCAATAATTATATGCTATATAACATGTGATATATTTATATGTCATTTCATTATGAAATAAGTTGATGAAAAGGAATACAAGATCGAACCTTTCAAATCATTAAAATACCGTCTTGCGTCGCTTTCAACAAATTTTCTGTCATAAAAGGTAACATTTAATAAAATCGAGAATGTAATACTGTTTTGTAATGTAATGAAAAATGATTGGGTTTTTAACAGCAAATCAATATACAAAAGCTTATACTACGTTTAGGCCAATGGAGCATAGTGTCTTGACCAGAGGCAAGCCACTAACGACTTGACTACTACGGCTTCCTTACAATGGAACTAAAAGCAATTCAGCAGCCTTTCTGGACGGCTATAAAGACAGATGTAAAGGGAAACTAAGCAATAATTGCATTTTATTTTACTCAACATTATCTTCGACCGATCAGTTTTGATCTTTTAAATAATGTTTCATGTGAGCAAAATATAGCTTCCACAAACATATTGTTGTAGGAAAATATATGTTATGATGATTTCGAAAATTAAATGTTTCTTTGAGAAAGCCAAGCTGGTTCAGTATGGCAGCATAATTTCCAATTCAAATGAATAAGTTTTGGAACGAAGCTTATCCTATTAAGAAATTCGTTTTATTTTTTAGCAACAGATTATTTTTCCACTTAAATTCCTTACTTACATATATAGACACATACATACATACATACATACATACATACATACATACTGCATTTATACAATACCTGTCAAAGTGTACTTCAGCAATTACAGTCCACATTTAAAACATTTATGTACTTCGTAGTAAAGTTTAAAGGTTTCAAGCAAAATTACCAAACGAATTGCTTCTGAGTCCGTATAGCAATGAATCATTCATGATTCATATTTATGAAGAACATTAGAATTTTGATCAAAAATCTAACTTTCTAAAGTCGCAGCTTTTAGATAGTTTGCCCAAATCATTGATTTTCAACCACTAAATGTGTGTTTTTTCCTTTAGATCAAAATTCTAAATTTTCCAAATTTTAGAAGTTTAACTATTTTAACAATTTAAAAAATCTCAAACGTTTTAGATATTCGGAAGTTTAATTCTTAGAACTTTAAATTTTAAGATTTTTTTGTTCATTTTGAAAGATTCAAACGTTTCGGATATACGTTTTCTTTTCAAATAAGACCTAGCGAGTGACTTGGACTTGTCCTCTCTTTGGTTGTATATCCCATATTTAGTTTTGAAGACTCTTAAAATTTCTTCGGTTTGGCTTCAGCTTCTATCATTAGAGCTGGGTACCACATAAACGTTTGTACCGTGGTATTTCAAAACGTACCGCGACACGTACCACGGTATACAACAATTATATTAGGGACCAACAATTCAATGTTCTGGGGCACGGGTATGACACTTTCTTTAGAGATATAAGTTTGAGCTAAAGCCTGATTAATAAACTTATTGTCATATGCATAGTATATTTTTTTCATATCCATTACTTGTGCTTCTCTTATCAGACTGTTGTCTTCCGCCCACGTGTATATACGAGTATTCAAGATGTCGGTAAAGATCTTGCACAGAGTATCAATAATGGAGATTCCTATCTAATTATTTGGATCCTGAGTCGCTCATTTCACTTACATATATATATATATATATATATATATATATATATATATATATATATATATATATATATATATATATATATATATATATATATATATATATATATATGACACATATGCTCCTCTCCCAATGTTTAGAAAAATAGCTAGATTCAAAGATTTTGTTAAATAAACCGTTAATGTTAATGAATTGTAAGATTTTTTCAGTCGTACATTGATAAAAACTAACAGGTATCAAAGCATGACAGCTGGTTTTGGTTTTTTTATTTTAAGTAAACTTCACATAATTTCATCATTTACAGTTTCAGTGATCATCCTATAAGATAGTTCTTTACTAAAAATATTTTCAGAGCCATCTAACACAAACACTTCTACAATAAAGATGCAATATATAATGTATAAATAAGACTGGGTGTTTTAGTCTACATGGCAGTTTTATGGGAAGCGATTACTGCTTACAAGTAAATGTTAAAAAAAGGAATCTGGTACATAATTAAAGAAAGTGTATTGACTGAACGTTATTCGTTACTTGGAAACATTTTCCAAGTCCAAAACTCAAATAAATGAAGTAAACAATAGTTGGTAGTCTCCACAGAGTAATCAATGTAGTTACCCAGAATATTCTTCACAAAATTGACAATACCGTTAGTAAATGGCAGAAAAGCGCTTCAAAACAAAAGGAAACAAATCAATATTTAAAATACTCTTTACAGGTCTTATATTCCTTTGAAAATTAAGATAGTAAGACAGTTCTGTCCATAGCGATACAAATTTGTTGAAATAAGGAATTTCTTATATCTTGCATAAATGCAACCACCGTGCGTCGAAGTAATTGTGTAAACCATAACGTCTTTATCACATGCAATGACCTTTGTGGAGACCAGAATGTCTGTTAGGCTCCGTGTACTACAACTTTTCTGGACAGTACAAACCTAAGAGGAGAAAAGGCAAAACCTACACTCGATGGGATTTGATCGTGTGTTCGGAAGGTGTTCCGCTCGTAGCTATTGTAACTGAATCGTTTTTCTTATCCACAGTGAATATGGTGTGATAGTTCGACCAAGATAGGCTGGTTGACGATCTGATTGGAATAGTTATCAGGGCTCGGTTCACCCATTAAGTACGTATGGAGATGTGTATGCATCGTGCATGGCAGACAGAAACGAGATCATTCTACCGTACTATATACATGATGGAACCATGCTATGCAATTTCTTTACATAGCATGGACAACGCCTCTCATTCCAATGAAAGGACAAACCAGTTTTTAACTTATCGTCAGTATTTGTTTGTGCATAGTGTTTATATACTGTCCTTTTATGTCAATTTAATTTCAAATAACAACAAAACGGAAATGTTATTGTGATCTATATATGTGTGCACTCAGTAGACAATATTTCTTTTTACATATAATAAAGTACACATCCAGTTCTCTGATTTCAAAGAGGGTTCCACAGATATGGAGATTGGACGATCATTTTTGAGTTCTCGTGTGCTAATATGTATAAAAGACAGGTTTGACTGAATTGAAACAGAAATTTTACATAAACGAGGATCTGAGAACTCTGGCTCTGCTTTACTCAGTATTATTATCCAGAAGTGAACATGTTAATATCGACGTAGTCAAGTTTTACTTCGAACTGATATTGATTGTTTCTATAAATGAAGTTGTTTGTTTCTTTCTATTCACTACCTCACCTGAACATACGCAAAGAAATAATTGAGTGTTTTGCTTTAAAACGTTTTCGGGCAAAACTATCGGTTAATAATTAGTGAAAACTGTCTACAATGATCAAATAGTACACGACTAAAACCATTTCACTGGAGACTTCATTTTCCAGCAGTACTATTTCCAGAGAGAGAGAGAGAGAGAGATTATTAACAACGTTTGCTTACCTTGATGTCTTTATTCTATTTTCATCAACCTATGTAGGCTGCAGTTCAAATGAAATTGGTAAAGTAACGTATTTATACAAATAATGATTACTTTTTTTAGGAAGGTCATACGACGGGCATTCCATCGCCGCGTGGAAAAAAGTTGATGAATTTGTTATCGATATTAAAAAGTGCAAACTCTTGCAGCTGAGAATGTTTGAAATATCACAGGTTCGCACAGTGGTTCAGATTGACAATTATTGTTCTTATTTAAGAAAAAAACAGTACGATCATATATAAAAAGTTTCCCACATTCATGGCGTCATATATTTTATCTATATAGATGTATCAACCACAAGCAAATTAAATCGTCTTTTTGTTCTTTTTCTATTTTTTGTTTTTTCTTTTATCTCACGTAAAATCTTATCTTTCAGATAACGTAACGTTCCTGTTCAATACTTTGATATTTTTCATGCATAGTATCTTTAAATTATAATCTTTAAGTAAACCCTCTACTTTTAATCAATGCAGAGTATATAACAGACCAAAATGAGGGTTCAAACAAAAGTGAAAAATGTATTTCAGTAGCTCTTAATCATAATACGCGTTCGAGTTTCTCTCTCGATCGATCGATCGATCGATCGAAACAAATATTAAGAGTCAACGTATTTGTTGTATTATTTCAAGTCTTTCTTCATTTCGTTTCTTCGAATGCATCTTTTCCACGCTAAGTGCAGGCATCCCAAATAATAGTACCATATTACAAGAAACAAACGCAAAGACAAACAGAGAGCCACTCTAATGATGAACATTTTGCTCTTGCTCCAAAAGTGGTATCTCTAAAAACACTCTAATGATATTTTATCAAGCTTGCATTTCAAACTTTGAACTATGCTTATCCTCTTCCACATGTTTGCAGTTATTTGTTGCATATTTGTAGGTCAAGATATAGTGTCATTTTTCCGATAGTTTAACTTTACATGTCATGTGTTAAACCCGACTGTCTAAGATAGTCAACGTCCGTATTTAAGTCAAATTCAGTTTGCTATATATATATTCTGACACTTTGCAAGTAAACAATCACAAGCAACTAATCTCCTAAAATTGAAAATAAAATCAGTAATTTATGAACAAGAACAGTAATTGACGTAAAACAAATCATTGTGAAACACCTACTTGGACTTTCGTAAGCACCTTATCAGATGTATTTGAACACTATTTTCTCTCAAAGAGATACCGTTTAAGCCATTCCTATAGTTGGTATCTAGTTCCGTACGTTCTCAGTATGTGTCAAGGCCGACGATGCCAAACGCTTTCGAAAGCCTTGCTAATATCAATAAAAACATGCGCATGTAGTCCTTCTTATTTAAAGCTGAATAAATCGGATGATAAATATCAACTGTAGTCTGACAAAGAACGAATTCTGGCTGATGTTTATGAAGTAACTTACTTTAGTAAATTGACTGCAACGTTGCATAGGAGTTTACGACAGCTCCAGTGATCTAGTGGGTAGAGCGTTTGCCTCGGATGTGTGAGTTCACAGGCTCGATCCAAGGCCGAGTCATACCAAATACTTATAAAAATGGTACTAGCAGTTGTCTCGCTAGGCGCTCAGCATTAAAAGGTTACTGTTAGGGCTGGTCGGCCTGGTGTCAGGATAATGTGACTGGGTGGGACATCATGCTACATGTCTGCGACATGATGCCCCAGTGTTAGACATCACTATCAACTGTCACACTGCAGACATCGTAGCAATATAACTGAAAAATTGTTCAAGCTACGTTAAAAATCCGAATCACACACACACACACACACACACACACACACACACACACAGAGGAGTTTACACTTTTCATGTTTGTTTCTTCCAACACAACTTAAAGGTGATTTTTTGTATAATTTTATACGATCAGACTTATTATGTTGTCTTTAAAATGGTCATGACAATCGCAAGATACTATATCTTAGAGTAGCATTGTTCTATCCTGACGGATTAAAGTGTATGACAAGAGGTTTAAAGTCACTGAGCCCATGCCATTAAAAGTTTAGTGGCAAAGTTTTTTTATAGCACTTTCCGTTTTACCTGTAAAAGTATTTTTAACAATAAGTATATCTTATTCATCGACATTTAAAAATATGGTAGTCGAGTATAAGTATCAAATATATTGAAACGAAGAAGCCATTTAAACATGTGGCCGTTACCAAAATCTGAAAACTTTTAATTTTAGACACATCATTGGACATTCATTATAAAGAAAAAATAACGGATGTGGAGCTATGTTTCACCAAATGTCATTATAATAGCCAATATTATCTAGAACTAGAGCCACAATGATCAATATTTTATCACTTCGTAACACATTTTATTGCATGTTTCTAAGATTATTTCCATGGTGCCTGATCTATTTATAATTTTACCAGTGATGAAGCTTACCAGTTTTTATTGCCCACCTTTTAAGATGGCCCATTAACAAGCTGAATATTCAAATATGCCGGACATATCATTTGGTCTAATTCTTATTGATTTTCGTGAATTATTGAGCTTTTCTTTCTCAGGAAGTAACAGCAGAGTCTATATCTTAACCAGAAACCGAATTTTTACAATCAGTTTCGTTAAAGGTATTCCCATACTGTATCATGCTCTACGTGTGGCTGCACAACCACGCATCTCTCACATATGATAGATCTGCATCATAAATCTGGAATGGTGTAAGTCGCCCAGTGATCACTAACATTTTCATCAATTAATACTTCAAGTGATGAAACAATCAAAAATATTTCAAACGTCTCAGGTGCGGGTTCGTCTCTGACACATTTCATGTATTTTTATGGCTATTACGTCAATCTTCTAGCAGGTTACCATTAAGTTGCGAAGAATACTAATATTGTCATACAAATTTTCATCATGTTTGATTGAGCTTTTGAAATGTTGGTTGAGGGAAGTGTTTAATTGAGCAGGAAACATACATCTTGAGCCGAACGTTTTCAATATATAATGCTTCAATGCTTCCATACATGAAATCAAGACTTTTCTATGTAGAGATAATTTTCGGATATTTAGGCCCACCATATCTAATCCTGTCACATCCGATTGTATTATTATACCATGACTGGATCAAGTAATCACTAGACAATATGAGTCAACGTGCAAACGTTACAGTGACTTTTAAAGCGAGACATAAAACGACGATTAGCTCATACGCTTTTTTTATAGGAACACTTTTTGTTCGAGATAAAAGAAATAGACGTGTCCTCACTGTAGGTCAAGCAATGTATGGGTCTTGTCAAAAACGAACGGAGGATAACATGCATTCAGATACAATAAAGTCATGGTCGTTTCTGTTCAGTTGTTGAAATTAAAGAATTAGCAACGAAAGAAACCATATACAGACAATCAAATCTGAATATAACAGGCTTGTGATTTAATACCCCAGTATGGAAGATCAATGTCTATTATAAATCACTATTACAAAAATACAAAAGAGGCATATATATATATATATAGAGAGAGAGAGAGAGAGAGAGAGAGAGAGAGAGAGAGAGAGATAGCTGGAATAATTTATATCTATCCTCCTATCCTCGATATCTTGGTTTTCGAAAGAATTTCATTATTTCTCAATATACCTTTTAATGTGTTTTTCTTGACTATATATATATATCATTATGTTTTTCAGAGGTGTACAATTGTATTCAACATGATTATGCATGTCGAGCACCTGTTCAAATTATATATGTTCTGTTTCTTTATTTTCACATGAATTTAAAACTTTGTTTTGGTAATAGATAATTTAACTGAAGTTACTTGTTTTATTTGCTTTTTGAGACGAGAAATTGTCTTGCTTAGATTCGATATATTAACGTTTTTCATTCCAAACCAGTTATTGTTGCATAGATGAGCAGACACAAAGAAAAAGTTATTTTTATGCACTAGAAGCTATTTCACACGGCACTTGTTTGATCTCGTTTGTACAGGTGAGAAATTCAAGAAACCTCAACTGGCTTGAAGGAAACATCGCTATCGATACGTATGGGTTTATCTTGTTCAATGCGCCAAAGCGTATTAGGAAGAACCTTTTCAATAAGTGAAATAGTACATTTTATGCCACATTTGATGTGACCTGTCTGTTTCAGCCAGATAACTTCTATGCTCGCAGCTGACCAGTAACGTAGGTACATAACGTTGTTACGTGATCTAACATGAAATGTTTGTCATAAATAGATAGCGATTGTACTAAAAGCATAAAGGATTATATTCTCTGTACGATTGGGTCAAATGAAGCTAGATTCACTCCTCTTACCTACGTCAGCTTCTGAAAAGAATGATGATGCTATTAGCTCTTTATCGTTGTGAAGTGTGGTCGAATATCAGACTCAATGATATGAGAAATCTATATGTATTTCACCATCATTGTACCAAAATTCTGCAATGTTTTCCTCACACCAGGCGATCAGGAATAAGTGAAAGTTTGAGAGAAGGCAACTTAACTTTCTTAGTAAATTATGTCACCTTCCAGAAAGATATTAGAAAAGAGAAGAGTTTCCTTCCCGATATATGTAGCATTTTGCACAAGTGTGAAATTAATTTATTTATTGGAATATTTATATGAGACAAAATATTTCCTGGATTAAAACAATGGAGAGAAATTATAAATCATTCCACTCATAAGCATAAAACTAGCGTTTTGCAAATGTGTGCGATTTTGACATGTCCTATACAAGATTCAAAACGTTCACAGTTCTACAAAACCCTCAATTTATGGCAAAATCCAAAGGACGGCAAGAGAGTTACAGTTTTTTACGTTCATTGTAAACATTATGATAACGGTACCCAATAATACCACACATGTTTTAAAACACGGTTTTTCTTACACATATGTAATAATCCATGTATTTAGTTGCTGTAAAAGCACTGTGCCACCAATAAAAATATTTTGGGCACATATTATAAACAACTTCGACATTCGTCTTCATGTGTCAGTTCAAAATATATCAGATGAGGAATTTTTATTTAACAGATTCAAGGGAATTCCCCAACGGTGATGGCTTTGAATTAAACGAAATACTAAGAACTTGTATTACGCCTGCCTCAGTGTTCTCTGCATCTGTAATTGATGGATTATTTTCTTAGTAAGAAGACTGGATTTCAAATTGCTAAGGTCAAGAAGACGTTTGATTGCAGAAATCTTCATAGTCATGTGCTATTTCTTGAGATTTTTTGACATTACATAAAATATTATTTATTGCAAAATGGTATAATGATGTGTACAATAATTAAGTATTGTGTACAATAATTAAGTACTCTTTAATATGATGTTCTCATTAAAGAATCCTCAAACGGAAGCTGTGATCCAAAGCGATTCCTTTTGCGTATACCTCTGTTAACTGTATGTAAGTAATGCGTTTTTTTTTTGTTTTTTTTGTTGTTGTTTTTTTCTTGTTTGTTTCTTGTACCCTTTATCTCTGAAAAGGTGAAATAAAGACTGATAACAAAGTTTGTCTTCGAGGTTAGTAGCGTGATAGTGATTGTTGTGTACAATATATGCTCATTTGAGAACTGCGTGTAGAACTTACTAGTTAGTAGCATGTGTATAGTGTACATGTAATAATCAACTCGAGGATGCTCTTTAATCTATTGTCCATCTTTCGTCTGCTAAATGATCAATCTTTAAAAAATGCAATCCGTAAATTTAATGCACTAAAGGAGAATACAGCAATTGCTCGACAACATGGTGTATAATCATTGGTTCTTGAATCCTCATATAAGCAGTCTTTATTGGACCCTTTGGTCCATATACCCATAGCGGAAAATATCTTGGACAAATACGCATTTCATTAAACGTCGGCATTAATTTCGATTTCCTTATCTGCTTTTACATCATTAAACCCAATATCGAATGGCGTAATGCCAAATTGAATCATCCAGTCTTTATGGACTGCATCAATGCAAAAGGTGATAAAAATATTCAATATTAAATCTATTTTCGGATTGAAAAAAAAAATAATAGCCAAGTTGTAATATGACTACTTGTCATGTGACGTTTATGAATGACCACCTAGGATGTGAATGAATAAGTAGTGTAGTATTTTTAAGCATTCAATACTCGGGTAGAAATATAGGCAGTTAGAGGTAGACAAAGTGATTAGTGCATGGAAATTAGTTCTTGCCAGACTTGTTTAGAAAAAGGGAAAAATCATTTGTCCCAGACAAGCGTCTTGGTTAGTTTTACTTGTCCTGTATGTCAAATGGATTTTGATTGGCGCTTCTGGTTTAGGAATTGTATAGCAGTATTTAAGCCACATATATGTTGCACGCATTATACTGCACTTCAAACTTAGCTGTCAGCGTCTTTTGTATTTGAACTCTTGCTTGTTAACCTTGCCATTAATCTGACGATTAAAGTAACTGTCGTTCTGTCCATTTTCAACATGTATGTCAAGTCATGTTGGTTGGTAACGCGCATTCTCGTAAACAAGCGCAGCCATTCCTACTGACGGGTAATAATCCCTATTGATAAGACCCCTCCTTATGAACAAATAGTGTCCTGGCTTGGAACCGACTGTGAGGTTCAGACTGGACAATAACCTTGTACACATTTGATATTTGGTAGTAGCTGGTGGAGATCGTAGCTGAGTGACCTTTGAATGCCCTAGACACTTGGTGGAATGAAATTGCTGCAGTAAAACAATACATAAAATTATCAATGGTACGATCAGTACCAATACGACTAACCTTCTTTAAAGTGATCGTTTAAAATGCTAAGGGCAGATGAACGATGTATGAGACTTATACATTATGCATGCTGTCTACAATGTAAATTCATCAATTCAACCAAGTATACGGGGCTGGTGAACCCGAATGTATCAGGACGTTCCACTAGCATGATGGAAGAGCAAATATGGGAAGCGTATTTACTCTGGCTGATGAAGAAGTGGGCATGCTGTACGTACCACATGTATGCCAAAAACCTTCGGTGGCATTGCCTCTTTGCAGATTACTTATCTCACTTTCAAGTTATTTTAGACATTAATGGATGGAACTCTTTTGAGACGGCTCATTTTTCTGGCTTCAGTCTAACAACTACTCACAGACTTTCTTAAGGGAACGTAAAGTAACCTTTAAGCACTCAAATCAGGGTTTAACAGCAGATTAAGTCCGCGCAGGTGGTAAAGCATTTTCCAAGCTAATCATACTCGGAACTATAAGAAGAGCTTACCAGTACACAGGTCCAAACAATAGATACTTATACTGTATGCATACTCTGTTGCTCCTTACAACATAAAGAGACTTTAGTTAGCACTCTTGATTGTCCTGATCTTACATTAAGAGCTTATGATACATTTCTTACTAACTTTGAAGAAGCCATTATTCGCTCAAATCGTCTTGAAAAGTTTCCTGTACGTTGACAACACAACGTCAGATTATAGACGGTATGCTCTCACGATTCTACAAGCCACTCCCACCCCATTTCGTCCAATTCAAGGTACAGAAGATCAATTAAATGTATTAAGAAACGAAATACCCTTTGCTACATTAACATAATAAATGATGATATAACGCAGACAATAAACTGTAAGAATAATAAGCGTGACTCTGTTGATCAGGAGATGGAAAGCGGTCCATCACAGAAAAAAAGGCAACTCACCTGCTTGTGTTCCGGTAAATATGGGTATATTCCCCCCCCCACTATCCCGCTCGGAAAGGGATAAATGGGGTTCGGAGGGGCCGATTATCAGTCGCATATGACTGGACCACAGTTACCGCAAACACAATAAGGACTTCTCTGGCAAACAACAGGATTATTTATTGTTGGAACAATGCACTATGCTCACTATCGTATATGATTGGCATTCTACGTGTTTCGTTAATGGGACTCGATTGTATCATACTGTATATATCTGAACTTGTTTTCTAATTTATTTTTATTTATTTCTATGTTTATTTTAAGGCAATTTTAAATTGGAGATGAGTCTATATCATTAATAACGATAACTAGCTATATAGTTGTGGCCGAAATAATTCCTTTCTCTGTACGATACACGGATATAGTAGATAGAATCATTAAAAGGTGCCTCAAAAATATGAACAGGGCTTCAAAGAACCCAAAGTGAAGGACAAACGCAAATCTCTATGCTTAGTGGGCAATGCTTTAGTAGATGCAATTGACAATGTTGTACTAAATTGGAATGATGAGGATTTAATGTCACACCGAAAATACTATTTGTCGCTTAGTCCTATTTAAAGGACATCAGATAAATGGTCATCTGTGAGTGTTGTTCATGAAATGCCATCTTCAACATATGAATGTTCTCTATTTTTTGGCACATTTTTTCTGAGATAGTATTTCCACTGATTCGAAGAAGACAGCAAATCCCTTACCCTTATTAAATGAGAACGATGTGACATTTATCTGGTCTGATGACATTTCTCATTTTAAAGACATGAACTCAACTCGATTGTCCCGACCTCATTTTTACCCTTATCTTGGATACTGATGCATAATCGTGCCAATTGTGCCGCTTCGTCTCTGTGGCATAATGGTCAAGAGTGATATTTTGCTTATTCCAACAGAATCCAAATTGAACCTTTAAAACAGTGTTGTGTGACTTGGAAGGAATTAATGGCAGTAGTTCAGTTTGTAAGCTATTATGCTGTTCTACCTGTACGGGTCCAGGGTCTTACTGACAACAGATCATAATGATTTACATGGCTTTTCAACTTTAAAGAACATGATGGTCAGATTGCTCGATGGTTAGAAGTCCTGGCCTCTCATTCATTGGAACTCTCGCATAGTCCAGGCAAAACACGTTGTAGTGTTATTATGATGTTCTGCAAGCCTTGCAAGCAAAGTGGTTGTCTTGTTTAGACAGTATATTAGATCGACCTAATCTGATATGATATAACATGAATTAGGATACATGTAATTGAACTAGAAACAAATGAGCAGAAATGCTGCATGAAAGGAAGACTAAAAGAACAATTGATAGATAACCAGTCAGACTGCTTTTTATCAGCTTTCAAATATTTCATCGTATACCCATGCTTTTGTGATAATGACCTTAAAATAAATAGCAAGTAATTAGCCGCCTAGCTTTGAAGAATTTGTGCTTTTCACTGTTATGATCCCGGAAGGTACGCGACAGCTTTTCGTATTAAACCTCAGACGGCATACAGAGCTGGTGAAAAGGTTGTGAAATTTGTTCTAGACACCTGAACGTTACTTTAAAGGTCTAGGCACCCCTCAGACAATACCTAGCGAGGATCGCCATAGAGTGAGGAGCAATGGATACATTAAGGCCTTACCCAGATCCAAAAGATGCTACGAATTCCTTATAACTGAAGCTGACTAGCGCTCTGAATGGACAGGAACTTACACAATCCTTAATCATTAGGCTGAGAGTATAGTTCAAATATCTGAAGAACAAATTGTATCTAGATATGGCAACTCATGCAAAATCGCGCTGACAGGAGAAGTAACTGCGAGTCCACAATTTTGTAAAGACCTGCAAATTGCGCGCTACACGTACTACATTGAGAACTTTACCTTGTTGTCAAATTCTAAGTGTATGTGGAATCTGAACTCTAGCCTGTGACAACCTTATTTTTCTGCCTAAATAAGAAAATAAGTATACATATACCAAACTGTTGCGTTTAAATTTACATTACATTCTTAAGTGTTTATTAAAGTAGTCATGCATTCACTGACAGTCACTAATACTGTGTTTGTTTCTCACTGTGCTGTGTTACTTTCTATTATCGCCGTTGTAACAAGTATTTGTTAGTAACGCACACTTAAATATACATGCACAGGAATTTGTACTGACAGTCATAAATCTTCAGTCCCACTACCTGGCTACAATTTATTTCATTCATTGGAAGCATCATTTTTATCGTGTAGTCACGGACATGACCAATTTCTCATTTTCTAGCGCAGATGTAATAATGTCAATATTTACCATTTAAAGCAAGTTTTGACAAATAATGAATAAATATTTATATTTTAACTTATCAGTTACATTCTAATCGTAATATTTGTACCAATCAGAGATTCCCCTACTTTCCAGCCCTAAGTTAGCTTCAAGCAGTTTGTCAGATTGCCGACTTTAAACAATGGTTTGGAGAGATTGTTTTGATGTATGTCGTGGATTTTAAGGCGAGTGGCTGTTAATTTCAAAAAGTACAACTAGTGAGATTTATTTGACAGGAGTGTATTTTGGAAGTAAGAGGCACTCGTCCCTAACAAGTAACTGCCAGGAGGATTTCGTTCAAAGTGTCATATATATATATATATATATATATATATATATATATATATATATATATATATATATATATATATATATATATATATATATGGGCATTTGTTATGCTCGTGTTTGACTACTGATACTGAATGATGAACAATTAAATCAAACATTTCAAGTCAGTGGAAACATTAAATTAATATGGTCTTTAGTAAGTATTAAAACAATATGTTGCCGAAATGATTTTCTTACAATGAATAGTGTTTTTTTTATTATTTTGTCCTCTTTTCTTACCTTCTTGTTCAGTATCTGAGCCTTGTATAATAAACACATGGTGGTGAGATATCACTGATGTCTCAGTCTCTCAAACGTATGTATTGGATTTTCCCTAGGTAGTATAAAATTGAGTTTCTTTACGCTACGCGTTCATTATATATTACAACTGGAACATAACTTCATCTAAACATTATCTAAAATGTCTTTTAGTTGCTATGTTACATTATCAGAAAAATTAGTGTTGCATATTTATATAGTCATTTCTTAATTGCATGTTACTGAAGGTCTTATAAGCTGAGATGATGAGACTGGCGTACCAAATTAATATGTTCTACTTACGTATATATAGCTTATTGTTGATGCTGAGCTGAATATATAATGCATTGGTCCATACGATGATATTATAGTTATACTGTTTCGTTATAGGTCAAACGCATTATTAATATGCATGTTATACTGAGAAATTTTTCACACCATAAAAGTGTCTCATAGTTGTAAAAAGCTGAGATTATTTGTTTTTAAGGAATATTGGGTTATAAGAATTTACAGACAGACTTAATGATTATCTGTAAGATGATAAACATTGTATTATTCCTGTTAGTTGAGTTGTGATGCTGTTGTCTCGTAGTTTTTGCTATCTCGTAATATTTTAATCGAAGTCCTCCCCATCTACGATTTCATTTATTGATATTGCATTAGCTAAAACTGTACAACGGGATCATAGATACAATACGTTCAAATACACCAGGCCGGTTTTCCTTTGTAATGTAACAAAGGTGTTTTAGTTGTTTCCAAATTGCCTATAATTTAACATATCTCCTGTATTGAAATATGTCCTTTTCCTGCATATATTCTAAGGAATAAATGAGATTGTATGTAGCCCATTTGCAAGTTTCATTTATTAGGTAATGAAATTTGTTCAAATAGACTATTGTTACGAAGCGTTACAGCCAACTTGGTCAGTCTTATTGGAATGGGTGTGAAATACGAATAATGATTAAATCTCAGTTTTGTATAACTCAAGTGCGTTCTGCGTTGGTGATGTCATCATTAGTTTGAAAGAAGGAAGAAACCTCTCCCCGACCCTTGCAGCCCTGTCGTAAACATCTAACCCTTGCTAGTTACCATCGTAAGTAAGGGAAGCATACTTAGAACTCATTCCTTCTGGTGGTTTTTCGCACCTCGTCCAATCATAAATATGGCACGGTTGTAATACACATATATTATACCATAGCAAATCTTAAATTTTTCAGTTCGCCTTGACATATATGAAAATGTTGAGCTTATTTAATGACAATGTGAGTATATGTTGATTTAATCAAGTTGTGATATTGTACCATTCAAATGAAACAAGCACAAATGAAACACGCATCGATAAAATTGTAATGTCCACAAAATATATAAATAAATGCATATATAAAAATATAGCGTCCACCAATGGAAGTGAAGCTATGACCATTCGACCATTAAATTCTGACGGTACACCGTAGATCAATAAAGTTGCTATTTAGCTATAATATGACGTACATCGTTCAAGTTTAACATTTGGTATGAATTATATAATACATACACTGTTCTTCAACTCAGTCTTTCATTTCAGCACTGTTACGACTGTAAAGTTCATCCTAATAGTTTTACATAGACGCTGTTGATATTCTATTCTGAAATTTAATATGTATTTGTTAGCAACGCGCATCTTCATATGCACGAACAGCCATTACCGCTAACATGCAGGAATCAACAATTTCGCCATATTTAGTACTCCTCCTGGTTTAAAATTACAATATCCTCTCCCTGAAACCGACCGCAAGAATCTAACTTCAAATATCCTAGAACATGGTACAATATTAATTTGCTAAGAAGGTTTCTTGGCACCTGGTAGTACTAATATAAATTTATATTGAGATTTTCCACTATAGCTAAAAAATATTTTCATCGCTTCCGGTAAACAAATACTTTCGTTGTTTGGAATACACACTGTGAAATGACTTTCCTTGCGTTGAAGGAACCCCAAACTCAGCTCAAATTATATATTCCCCAGATATGACCACAGTGTTAATTGTTGATACAGACGCAGGTGGGCATAGTCTGGGTACAGTTCTGTCTCAAAACATTTATAGCCAAATACTTCTTATTGCCTACTACAGTTGCAAATTTCATATGGCAGAGAAAAGCTAATGTCTTTCGCAGTGACTCGTTTGCAATGGTAGACAGTGCTATACACTTTCATCACTACCCGTACGGAGTAGTCTCATGACCCAACGATGAGCTATGATGTATGTAAGGATGCTATTCCGCACAAAACAGAGAGAGACTCTGACATATGTTATAATAATTTGAATTCAACAGGCAGCTATGTCAGTGCAAGAAAAAGACACATAATGTTGTATTCTTAGTTTGAACTTGATGTAGCCATTTTGTTTTCATATTCTTTTGTTGGCACTTCATGTATGATCTTTGCTGAGGCGGTGATCGAACTCCATGATTCTGTATATACTAAAATGATTAAAGGATATTTAAAGCTTTATAACATTGTACTCCAGTCCTAATACTGATAGTGACTGAGACAATTGTGAAATCATTTCAATGTACTTTAGACAAGCAAAAGGTTCAAAATGTAAAATCATTTCAATGTACTTTAGACAAGCAAATGGTTCAAACAGTGAAATCATTTCAATGTACTTTAGACAAGCAAAAGGTTTAAAAAGTGAAATCATTTCAATGTGCTTTAGACAAGCAAAAGGTTCAAACATTGAAATCATTTCAATGTACTTTAGACAAGCAAAAGATTCAAACAGTGAAATCATTTCAATGTACTTTAGACTAATTAAAGGTTCAAATAATAAGTCCGCATGTATGTGCGCGAATGTGTGGGTCTGAATTGTGTAATTTTCATTTGTATGGAATTGATCTCATAAGTATATCCCTATCAGATAAGGGTGTTATGTAAATTATTTCCCATGTACCGTGTGAGACAGGAAATCATTTGATTTCTTCTGCACTGATTATATATAGATATATATAGATATAGATATATATATATATATATATATATATATATATATATATATATATATATATATATATATATATATATATATATATATATATATATATATATATATATATATATATATATATATATATATATTCTCTCACTTGAAATTGTGTAATTATAACATACTGACCGTGGCAAGAGAGACGTGCTTTATCAAATATTGCTAATAATTAAAAAAGTTTGTCGTAGAGATACGTAACCGGTGCTGACAGTAGCAATTCTCCTATATTTTTTCAAGATTTATTTATATTTTCATATCAGAGTAAATTGTCCACATACTGACAGACTAACAAAACAATCAGTCGAAATGAACACCGACGTTTGCTGTCTTCTGCCGCAGTCCAATTGTTTTCAAACTCCATATTCCAATTTTCACTGTTGAATTTAAATTTTGATTCCTTTTGATCCCGTTGGAATTACAGGTTCAATCTATTTTGCAGCTTATGTGTCATTTGGATGTTGAAATAATCAACACAACGACACACTTCAGACACAACTACACAGTATCGCCATCAAAACCATGCGACTTAACCCTAGGCTTCCGTTTCCAGACTGTGTCATTAATCTATTTGCTGTGTAAATCAAATGCACATGGTCTGGTTCAGTACTTTGGTTTGATTAACCCAGTCTGTTACCACAGCAGTACGTCAAACAAACTATTTTCGGTAATAAAGAAATCAGTTTCTTCAAATGCAAAAATTCTGATCTGGTAAATAATACATATGAATGTCAATCCGAATTATATGAATATTTAGGTTGCCTTTCACATGGTTTTTTTTTTTTTGGGGGGGTGTCATTATAGCATGGTTTGATTATTAGGACTTCGTTACGTTATATGCTCAATATATTTGTAAAATGTTTGTTTTGACATTGTAATCGTTCAACAAAATATGCTTGAGACAAACAAATAATAATTCTGGCAGCAAACTTAAAAAAAAAAATTGTATCGACTATTTATTGGACTTGTGTTATGTTTTAATTTAAACAATAAAACCGTGTGTTCTAAACCATCGTTAAGATGTCACTTCAACACACTCGATAGACCTATTCAATCTTTCAAGCTTGAGCTGCCCATCTATTCCATTTTATTTGGCCACGACTCCCAGCACGTTACCATAACTGAGGTCATTTTAAGCACGAAATAATTATTCCCTGGCACATTTGTACAATTAATTAAAATTTTATAAAACTAAACAAGGTACATAAATTTAAATCTATTTATAATTATGATCTTTATTTATGTGATTACCTTGTGCATTTGACAACTATCTTGTCACGGAATGAAATTTATAATTCCGACACCAATTGCATTGTTTGCAATAAATTATGTTTGATTCATCTCTTTAACTTTATTTTGACAACCTAACCTTGAACGCAGGGTAAGATCAGTTGGCCGGCGAGGCAGTTTAAATTTGTTAAATCAAATCAACTAAAAATGGTTTTTGTTATTGAGAAAGTCATACATTTTAGAAAATTAGGATAATCACATTTAAAAAAAAAATATTAAATAAAAAAATATCCAGTTTTTTTCTCTGAGGAAGAAGCATACAAATAAGAAATAAAATGCATCACACAGATCGCCAGAATTACACAGTGTGCATACTCTTTCCGTCCTATCTATACTAGGTCACGTCTCCTAACTCAGTTTTGAAATTCCATGCTTTCAAATTCTGAATGCTGTGAATTATTTTTGTTACCCAAATGGGTTGAAGTTGAGCAATATCCAAACTCGAAATCATGAACATTTATATGTGCCTGACAGATCTACCTATTATAAATATATCTTGAATTTTAGTCAAATTGTACAAGAAAGATGATTAAATTCATGTTTGACTGTATTAATGAAATTGATATATGGACGTTTATACCTTTTTCGGACTTTTAAATCATCTCTCATAATCAGTTTTGCCATGAAGGACAAACGGTATTAATTTTATATCTACTATTAAAAGTTGCTTTCCCGGCTCTGAGTAACTCAAATATACTGGAGGAGGAACATTCATGTTCAAGTTGAAATAAAATGTAACAAAAACTTTTCAATATTTCCGTATGCCTAGGTTTAACACAGCAATACGGATTTTATAATTTTGACAAAAAGATCCATCTGCACATCAAGCTGTACTCTAGAGTTTTTAACAATTCAGACTTTGATTTGTAAACTGAAAAGATACGTGGGGGTTTTCTAATAGCACAAGCAAACGATCAACTTAAGTACAAGTATAATGTCTTCTTATTTTGCCTCCGCTCTACCGACCCACCCACCGCCACCAAATCTTTCATATCTACGTCAACTCCAACCTTCTTATCTTTGCGTTATTTTCCGGATTCGCTAGAGGGAAGGAGTTAGGTTTGAAAAACAAAGATTTTTATAACATTAAATTTGTCAATAATTTAGTTTCATCTATTTTTAATACAAATCCACATACGAAACACAACAAATTCACAATGTTTTTCATGTGTTCATATAAATTAATATGTTCCAGAGCAATATACATTACATGACAGTGCTGATCACCATCACAGCTCAGTTCTAGAAATACGCCGTTAAAAATATTGTTCTGTATTTTATAAACAGTTGCATAAGTTTTACGTTGCATAGAAAACTTCCTGTTTAATATAAAATGGAACCTGTTATTGTTTTCGTTATTTTTATTGTTTCATTTCTCATCTTCCTCTCACTGTACCGGAAAATAGTAATGTACACAGTTAATATATGTGAAAAATATATATTTGTATCTGATCTTTTGCTTGTATATTTGTATGTGTGTCTTATTGTATTTTAGAACCTCTGAAGATTATGGGGATGTAGAATAGACATGAGGCAGGACCGACCTATGAGCAAGGCGAGCAAGGTGATGGTTTTAGGCCCCACACCTTCGGGAAACCGTGCTTCAAATTAAAAAAAACTTATCGCAAAATATTAGTCCTGACCTTACCAGAAGTGCGCTTCTACATGTCGTAAGGGGCAACGTATGGAGGCATGAGCCACAGAGACTTAGTCATTAGCGTTCCGGACTCGCGATCGAAAGGGTGCAGGTTCGAAACAACACAGTTAGATCAGAAGGGTAGGCTTTTGAATTACCAATCAAATTGAGCTAAGAATTCAACTGCATCGGCATTAAATAAGATCTTGTGTTGCAGTGCCTTCAAAACAAAGCTGAACTCGTATTGTTCTTTGCAGCTCAATGAATCCACTGGTTTCAAAACGCCTAGTCTCGGAACTGTACTTTTGAAATAATTTCCTCCTACTTGATGTTATCTTGATTTAATTTATATTTATCTATCTGTCGATCTATGTATCAATCGATCGATCGATCTATGTATATATCTGTTTGTATGTCTACCTGCCTTTCCATCCATCCATCCAACCATACATCCACCAATGGCTTGCCGATACCAACGGCATGCCGACAAACGAGCGCCAGCTAAAGATAGCATCAATTTCACCATTACAAAATAGCGCCTACAAAAGAGCCCAGGGCATATGGAACCTGACCTTTAATTAGGCTACTCAGACATTGTAAACACTTCGGTTGAGATGAGATCAACAGATGTTGTATCTTACATGAAACCTTTTACCTACTTATTAGAAATTAGCAGATCATAAAATTTATTTGTTAATCAGCGCGTAAAACCTCCATTTTTAAACACATGCAGAAGCTCGATTGGCAGAAAGGTAATGCTATTTTTGTTTGCTGACCGACGGTTAGAGATATCGCAAGGACGGAAAAATGCTGATGACAGTACATTCTGAAGATGCTGCAAGAAAGATAGCTTTGGTGGAAGATTGAAGATGTTGAACTACTCTGTCCTGTCATCATCCAAACGCAATCACGCCCCTGATCCAGCAAAACACATAGCCATAAACGTCGGCAATACGAGCACGAGCAGCAGAAAGAGCAGAAACCCCAAGACACATAACACAGCAAGTTACAAGTGGCATATCGTTTGAAGCTGCCAGTCATTTACAGGCGTACCTAGCATCACAACGCACAATCGAAGGTCAAAGGAAAAGGAAACAGCTGCCATATCCAAATCCACAAACCGTCGGGATTTTCGGATAGCTGTTAGTCAACAAAAGATGATAAGAGGATCGTCTTTCTTGCTGATTGATTCAGGACCACTTGATGACAACATAATTTTGATGTTTGCAACCCAGGAGAATTTAGATCTATTCTATCATCATTCTCACTGGTTTTTCCATCGGATATTCAAAGTGGCGCCTGTTCATTTTTATCAGGAATTTACAATTCATGCTTTGATTGACAATAAGGTCATGCATTTGATATACTCTCACATACTAGACAAAGCAGAAAGAACATAGAGTCGCGTTTTTGATAAACTCCAGGAGTTTAAACCATCATTGCATCCAGTAAACATTATATCTGATTTTGAAAAAGCCAGAATGCCAAACATAATATTTGTGAAGAAAATTGTTCATAGTTTGGACATTAAATTATAAACGAAAATGCGTCATAATAATTATTTTTCTGATCTAATAGTTGTGACATTGTCCATAGTTTTTAAATTAAATTATAAAGAAAAATAGCATCTACAACTTATTAATGTTTTCTATAATATTCTATATTCAAGGTTCTTTTGTCAGCTCACCTATGTCTTGCGCTCTTTTGTCGTCTCACTATTTTGTTGGCGCTCTTTTGTCGTGCGCGCTCAACTGTGCTCTCTCTCTCTCTCTCTCTCTCTCTCTCTCTCTCTCTCTCACACACACACACACACACACACACACACACACAACACAACACAATAATAATAATAATAATAATAATATTTGTTGTTGTTTCTTTAAAGTTTAACGCCATTTCTCATCGCAGGATAGGCTATATATGGTGGCCAAGTATAACTGGTGGAGGAAGAACCAGCGAAAATCCCGGTAAGCTACTGGGATCTTTCTCAAAATACCCATATTAGTTGCAATAACTGAAACTGAAAATTGCTTCGTCAGTCATATATAGTTCAGTAACGTATGAAAGAATAGCTATCGCATTTTAAAATGGAAAAAAAGACTAAACTGTTTTTGCAGTTTTTCTTCTAATTTTATGACTTTGGTATAATAATAGTACTAAGATGCATCACTTGTTCCGGATTCAGACCGAAGTATACTGCAATATCTTATTCATTGAAGTTACTTTGAAACAAAGGACTAAAGAGGCACCACACGTAGACAAGGTTCATGCATATAAATCATACAAACATATTTAATAAAAACACAAGACACTTATTTGAAGGTATAGAAAATTACCCGTCCACTCCCATTTTTATTCCTTTGTCATAAATCTTCAATTTTAATTGTAATTTTGTTGACATTGATTGATGGCATGTAACTTATTATCATCAATGGTGACTGATCCAGGTAAATAAGTTTACGAAACATCAAGACGTCTGATTCATTTTCAGTTTGATGAACGACTTAGATACACGGAAACATAAACGCTATCAGGGAAGCTTCAAAGATAAATAGCCGTGAAAGTGTATAAATAACAAGAATGATGAGGACAAGGTCGAAGTTATGGACTCATAGTACTCGAGAACTTACTTATTCACAATAGGATTTTGACCCCCGGTTATGTGTACAAATCCACTGGATTTCTTGTAAAAAGTGCAAGTCATAAACATGAAATTATAACTATCAGTTGACACTTAATAACAAACAGGGAGGAAAGCGCCTATCCCTGAATCCCACATTATATTTTGGACACTTAATTATATGTCATAACTTTACATTGAATGACACTACGAAAACAGGTTAGAGCGTCAGGTTAATTCGCTCAAAGCAGGAGTCGAACCCGAGGCATCGACTAATGTAACCTATATCGCCTAGAGCTCATCAAACAAAATCATATATATATATATATATATATATATATATATATATATA
>JAECUM010040051.1:0-20982 GCA_016617855.1 Megalonaias nervosa | reverse complement strand
TTGCTGTCATGAATAAAATAATTAGCATGGCCGAGTTTAATACTGTGGTAGCTGAAATGGAAAATCACCGATAACTCCGAGCATAGAAAAGGAACCGCGTAGCGGATGTACAAACAATCAAACAATAAAAGTCGAGAAAACGTCTACCGTAGTAGTGTCATATGTAGTTTAGTTAGTTACTGCTCTGAATCACTGTATGACTCCAGCTGCTAGCTTGCGCCACTTCACTTTAATGGATTATTAATGCTAATAATCCACGGGTTTCACATTGTGTGTGACTTGCTTGATAAATGAATAAAAGTCATAGGGGATAGCTGCTGTGACCTAGAAAATTAAGAAAAATCCAAAACTGGCACAATAACACTACTGTTCCAAAACAACGCCGCCATTTTGTTAATGTTAAACATTATGATAAAAAGTTTTAAAATAGTGGCACAACTAAGCATTCACTTGTAATGACCTAATGATTGCGAGAGGTCAATAAAATAGGCATAATTCTGCACAGCGGCTGTACAGCATTCAACTGGATGTTGATAGTTTAAATTTGAGCACTGTATCTGTGAGACCATCTAAGCCGCATCTAATTTGCACTCAGCTTCCACGGCTTGTAGATACCCAATCAAATGAGAAATTTTTAATATTAAAAAAAGGTATCCCAAATAAATGTTTTACATGGTGTCACAACTAAGCATTCAATTGCACTTCCATAGTGACTACAATAGTCAGCGACTAAGCTTGCGACTAATTGTGTGCAAAACAATAAGCTGATGTACAACCTTTCTCAGTAAATACAACTATATGTGAAAATCTATTAGCCAAATTCAAGCTAGAACATTGGGTATAAGCAGTAAAAAAGAGTGGCATATTTGAGAACAAAAGTTGCATATGATTCAATTTTCTATTCATCGTTTAAATTTGATGTCCGTATCTGTGAGTGTATCTATATGTTCATCTTTGCTTTTAAGAAAACAATAGTCGAACAATAGAAACAACAGCACAACTTAAGAGTTAAATTACTTTGCTATATGTAGGCGGATGATCCCATGTTCAGCAACACTGATAGCGGTGATGACAGCATGCAGTAGCCAAAACGTCAAATAAGACCAACACAACTTTTATATCCTTCCCTTGATAATAATGATATTATTCATTACGCTTGATAATAATGCCAAACAAAGCAAATTATTATCTCTACCAGAACACTGTATTCCAGGAAACACTAACTACATTGAAATTCACCTATTTCTATGTCTAAGAAATCTCTTGAGCAGAAGCTAGTTTCTTTTCAAGTCTTACAAATATTAACATTGTGAAACATTCTGAAACCAGATCTTTAGAGCTCAGTGACAAATTGTGACGAACCATAGAGGAAATAGCGTCTGCCCAGAAACCCTCGTAGATTGCAACAATTACTTTGTGTCAGAAAGTTCTCACCACAGAGTATAGCGTATCCTATTGCACTCAGATTGCTCAGAAATCGAACGATGGTCATTGCTTCTGACCGTCGTGTTGTTGTATTATTTAAAGAACCTTGTCATTAAGATTGGCCAAGGACTAACAGCGGTATACCTTGCTCTCTTGCTGTTTTAGTACCATGTGCGTTGGATCCAAGACACAAATGATACCCATGATAACCTTACTCACAATTCAGTAATGAACTTGAATACGTGGCCACAGAATACGTTGAATAGAGGTTATCATAGTCAGAATTAAAATCTAATTATCCGAAAGTTTACTTTATTCGACTCAACTATGCATAATAACTACTTTAGACATTTATGTCTATAACTGTCGTTCTGTAACTAGAGATATACAAAATGGAAGAAATTCATGCGATATTGCTGATGTTTGTTTTCTACTAGAATTGAGTCTATTCGACAGTAAGTTCAACTGCCTGTCTTCAGTACAAGAGGAGTTGTATTGACCAGGGTATCATCGATTGCATCTTCAAAAGATATTCACATACGCAGACCTTACGGGGGAATCGGGGTATTATATCGTAGATCTCTTTTATAAGTATTAAATACCCACAACACCTCGATGATCCCACATTAATATATATTATTATTAAGACAGGTGATTCATTTTTGCATTTTGTACATTTTTATTTACCTTGTCACCTTGTTGAAAAGTTTGGGGAATGTGCAAATTATTTGGGTAAAATTAATTTTATGGTAGAAAATGCTAATGCACCAACTGTTTAGGTACATGGTGATTGGAATGCTAATACGTTCAGATCAACTTCAATGGAAGATGAACTGCGCCTATTGTAATTGGGATGCATGGTCTTTCAGTCAACTTATTTCAAATCATCATCTCCTTCCGCTGTACTTCTTAATATCCATGATCAAATATATGTCACCAGTTATAATATTTGGATCAAATTTTAAAATCTAACCCTAAGATGATGACGATATGATGAGCCATTTCAGATTTGTGTGTACTAGAACAAGTATGCTTCTACGTCAATTTATAAACTGTCATTTGAATATCAAAATCAGATTATTAAAATCGCATTGCTACACAACATATTCGCTCCTCCGTGGACGTGGACAAACTTTAGTGAATGAATTGGTAGAAACCTAGTTATCGGTTATAATAATAGTCTTCGATTTCTAATAAACTTTCCAAGATTGAACAGTACCTCTACCATGTTTGTAAACTATAATGTATTGAGTTTTGAAGACGTACTGAAAAAGATTATGTTCTCAATAATGACAAGTATATCTAATAGTGCGAACTGTATCTTGAAGTCTTTGTGGAATCATGACGTTTATTGAAATTCTAGTTTAATAGACAGATGAAAAAAATTACTCTTTAAGTGTCTTACATATTTTGTTCTTAATAATGCCCTATATTTTATATAGTTGTAGATGTGTCTGAATAATCGTGCATAAGATACAAATGATATGTTATATTTAAAATACGTTTATATTTTATATTTTAATTAGAGGTATGGACTATGCAGTCTTAAATAAAGAATTCTTGTCTTACTATCTTATCTTCAAAAGCTTTACAATTTTATCAGAGGACAAACGACATAAAGGTTATTACCAAATACTTACCTTGGCGGTTCTCAGAGTCCTGATGCCTGTCTCATGATTTCACAACAAATGTTCCAATGTTCCTGATGTTGACAGCAAAGTGACAGAAGAGAAGTCAAACGTTTTAGCAATGAAATGACCACTTGGTAACAGGACAGGTCTAAGTGAAAAATATGAAACATGCACGACATCGGAACACTCCGTTTCATTCAAGAAACCTTTCCTGGTCCATCTACAAATCCGGTGGGTTTGGTGGCGCCAACATCAGAAAACATATTCTATCTAGTTCACTTTGCAAGAAAGTTTGTTTCCATATCAGGCACTTACGTCCCTTCCAGAGACGGTTTTCATTGACTCCGTAAATCTGGTTGCGTAAAGAATGACATATCTTGACCCTGACACTACGAGTCGAATATTGATGTCTCCCAAAATAAACCTGTGACATCCAGTCGGTCGATTCCGCCCATGCAGTGTCTACTGCCATTTTGAAAGAAGAGCAATTTGCATCAGTTCACCAGCCCCAACGAGCCTTCTCAGTCGTCTGGAATAACCTCCAAATACCATGTCTGGCACTGTCCAAATTAGATTTATAATGTAACCATTAATTCACTGAAGGGTTCGAAGTTACTGATATTTCGAGATGATACGGATATATGTGTAACAGTTTTTTCAAAGATTTATGTACTGGGACATTATTTTGCTAACTGGTTGTTCTATTGCTAAGTTGTTGGGTCTTATAATCTCTTATTGCATTTTTAGAGCAACATACAGATCTTATCTCAATTGTTTGTTTCATGTGTCGGTTGTATTTACGGAATAAACCATAGCGCCTTCGTTATTTTATTCGTCTCTTTTGTATTCATGATGAAAAACATTGACAACTCTAGTTGCATTTTTATTAAAATGATGGCACTTTCGCAAATCTTATGTAGCTTTTTGTTGGGTTACACATGGTTTCAATATAGTATCAAAATGACGTGCTCTGATGCGGTGTTTGCCGATGTTAAATTTGAGATGATGGTGCTTCCAAGGTGATTTTTTAAATGCACAATGGTTACGTAGATTAATCCCATAGATGGATATCACGTAGTGTTAGAAACTTTCGCAAACTTGCCTCCAGAGATAATTGTAATCTCCGGGCGGATTTCTTTTGCTGGGATGTATTTATACTAGTATGCCGACATAAGTTGCTATTTATATAACACATGAACCATCCAGTTGTCCATCTTCATTTTTGAGCGATGATAAAATTTACATTTTCATATATGATATAATCAGGATTATCACTTTTATAAACATTGAAAACAACAATGTAAATTGATAGAATAAAATTCATTGAAACATTTTATTCTAGCACCTGAGTGTATTTGTGGTTATTTACTCTCACAAAAATCTATTTATTTCTCTTTCAACTGATGGCTACACTCTGATATGTTTTGAAATTTATTTTAAGTCTTGTGTCGTGAGATCCTTCTTCTGAAGGTTATCAGCGAGTAAAGGAAAATGCCATTTAAAAGGATTATGATTTCAACTTGAAAATTAACATCAACGCCATCACAGAAAAGTACAATTTTATGTCACATTTATGTCCAACGGAATTATGTTTACTGTACTGAGCATATACACACAAACTAAAGGACAAACATCATTTAAAGGACTGGAATTTGTTTTTTGTTTTATACATGTATTGATAGAAATTGATATTACTACAAGAAATTGTATGTTAAATTATTATCTAAATGTTTTGACAGTCTAGCGATGGCGAAGCGTATAGTTTGTATTTAAAATCAATTTCAGGAATTGAATGTCTGTGAATGTTTTGATTTGCAATGCAATTTGTGCTTTTGTTAAAATGCTGATAGGCAATGCACCAACGTAAGTGACTGTGAAGATGGTGCCTGCAGCCTTATATATGCGGTGGAGGAACCCATCCTTGATCCAGAAAACAGTCTTATACCCATCATGCACAACAGTATGGCGGAAAGCAGTGCAACAGCGGTAATGTGGAATCGGAGATTGTGTCACGTAACTCTCTAAAAATGTCTTCGTAAAAGCAATTCACACACTCACTTAACTAGCTAGCGTATTTACCGATCAATATAATAAAAAGAAGGAGAAATAATACCAATTGATTGGATCATATCGAAACGGATCAGAATACAGGACTAAACATTTGAAATGAAACAAACACCACCGTCGGTTACTTCAGTTATGTAAGCAGCTCCACACATACAGACTCCTAGACACTTTATCATCGTTAGTTTCGTGTAAAACTTCGGTTGAATGACCCTGTCTGGTAATGTAGCCAATAGTGTTTCAGGAAACGGAGAACTAAAAATCTGGTTTAAAATAAATCCATATCCATTAATTTTGCAACCAACATCATAACAAATAGGTTAGCTAACATTACGCATGATGTTATATTTATCATTGTCATAATAATCTGCAGGATATGCAGAACAATCTATGTTGTGCTTTTAAGTCCGTTTGTATAGCGATTGTATGGATTTTGGTGCAAGAATTAAAGAAAATGGCAACATACCCACCCAGCTTAGCTTTGGCAGCGCTCCTAGCGCTGTTGAAAGTTGAACCGTCATATATTTTGGCCATTTGATTAGCTTACTATGTTAGAAGTAAAACGAAACAGAGGAAAATATTTAATAAAAGATATTTAATAAAACTGTGCAATTTTATAATGTGTATCAAAGCAAGATTTTAACGAAATGATAGAGGTAACTCTATCTAAATTCATGTAAAGTTAGATATTACTCTTTCAACTTTTTCCTCTCATATATGGCGATCAAATTAAATTTCTATCTAACTAATGTGTTGAAAGTGTTGTATATATATATTTTGGATGTAGAAGGCAATATTTGTTAACTAAATAAATGTGGTAATCTGCACATGTAAGCAGTCTTTGTGTAAGTGTGCTGTTTCAGCTGTCATTGTAAAAGCTGATATAGGTTTGCACTGTGCTTTCTAAAGGAATATAACAATTTTTAAATCTGATGTGCATATTTCAGACATAATTACATTGCTGAAATTATGTGTACTTATTTTCAGCGTGTTTCCAGTAAAATTAGATTACAGCAATTAACTGTACACATGTCCAGTGAAATTTAAACGCTGCAATGTGACTCCGCAAGTCTCAGCTACAACAATATCTTTTACAGATTTGGAATGTCATTGACCATATATATATATATATATATATATATATATATATATATATATATATATATATATATATATATATACACCTCTCTGTGTGTGTGTATGTGTGTATATTTGCGAATCAAGATCTTATTTATTAACAAAATAGCTGCCTTTTTGGTATGAATGCGTCTGATGGATGTTGTGTGGATCGGCTTAAGCCCAACATAGCTAGATAACTGTAAGTGTGCTGCAGACGTACGTTCAGTTACATAGTACTTATTTAAAACGATTTATACGATATATTCCTAGAATTTACATGATGCGCTTTCAATAGCTCAGATGTTGGTTTGGCGTAGTCCATATTCATTAAAATGAAATATCTGGATACATACATACATACATACATACATACATACATACATACATACAGAAAGACATACATACATACATACATACATACATACATACATAAATACATACATACATGCACACATACATGCATAGCATAGCATGGTATAATTGTATCAATGTAATATGGTTGCCTTCTGTTCGTCATAATGAAAATACTGCAATGTTACTCATCCCAGTCTTTTTCAGCATCCATCAGATGATTGGTCTCACACCTTGGGCACTCTGTACAATCCAGAAACATGGCATTAACTAATTTAAGAATATAACGAACCGTAACAACACCTGAAGTGTTATGGCCAAGACAACCGATGGCGTTGAATCCGATTTGCATGAAAAAGCAAATTAGTGTAGCTTGGGATTATTCCTGTTATATTAAGTTTCTGTCAGACTTGTCAAACAAGATAACGATACCCTCATACAAAGTTAATGAAAGGTAGTGTATTAGGATATCCAAGTATCCAATCAAGTAGAATATTTAGTTTTAGTCAACGAGTCTTAGATAATACCCGTATTAGATTGCATCATAATGTAAGCTTAGTCACCAAGTCTTAGATAATACCCAAGGGCTTTCGAAATTGAGATTTTCTTAAATTCTAGGCAAGACGAAAACAGCAAATCTGTACATTTCTGTCTATTTACATTCATATAGTCCATAATTTCCGCAATAGCTATATAATATAATTTTTTTCTCATCAACATATAAACTACGTCACTATTTGCTGTATTAAGTTATCTTAATTAATGTACATAGCATGTGTTTAAGAAACAGGGTCATACTCTTTTTGTAAAATATATATCTCAGTAATACGTGTAAAATACTGGTGTCCATTTTACAAAATCTAAATCACGAGCTACATTGATTCGGACACTTATTTAAACAAGTTTGAGAAAGGTTGTATAATCAACAATCAACATTTCTGCCCATTCAAGAACTATGTATGTATGTATGTATGTATGTATGTATGTATGTATGTATGTGTCTAAGTATTCATGTATGTATGTAAAGTGCGCAGAATTACTGATATACCAGTTTACCGCGATATATTTTCCGGTGGTACTTACCATTGTACTTTTTCACTGTACCGGTACGTCGGTAGTTTCCGTCAGTAACAAATGTACCTAAAATTACCGACTAATTCTTTTGCGACTTGAAAGATATTATTAGCATGGTTTCATTATTCATGCCAAAATTTATTCCAGAAAATTATCTTTGTTTGCAGAACGGTTGTATCTATCACAAATTAATGCTGACAAATATAAATCTATTTATGATCATTCAATCAAATCTCTGTCACCTGTCACGGATTCCAAGGCGATGACAAATGAATTATTAAACACATTCGGGAACAGTCCAATTTTAGAAAAAATCGGTATATAAAACAACACAAAAAAAGAAATCATGTTTTATCTATGTACAGGCGTATATGAATATGTAAAATATATGTATGGCTGTTTATCTTCCTACGACTTTCATGAGCGCACTTGTTTTCTCTTTGGACTATTTGTAATTTCTCAAGTCAACTAAATATTTTCTCGTTTGTTTAATGAGTGTGTTTAATGTTTACTAGCCATCTCTGATAAATAACATGCCCTTTTGTTGGCATCCGACTCATTTATCTGCCTATTATATAAATAGTGTATCTAAAAAATTGTAGGCTTCAGTATAAACACTTCATATTTTTATCAAAATACTTTCTAATGTCAGCACGATGTCTTTCACAATATCAGCTATAATGTAAACTTAATCTTACCGCTTTAGTTACAGCTTTTATATTGCAATTTATACTACAGTTAACATACACATAGACAAAATCTACTGTAAGGGGACGGACTCTGATTTTCATTTGAGCAGAAAGGTTTTGCTTTCTTTTATCTCAAGATAATTAATATTTTTCCTAATTATAACGTGGATAAAATATGGTGCTATTTTACTTCAAATCAGAGCATGATATTTTTCCCAGATGGTGACAGACGGAAATTATCAAGAAAGGGTCAGCCCCTCCCCCAGAACATTAAAATGTTGGTCCCTTATATAAGTGCGGAATAGTGTCGTACCTATCGCGTACGTTCAGAAATAGCGCGGTATACTATGATACAATTGTCTTTGCCGTACCCAGCTCTAGTAAGTGAGTAAGTAACTATGTATGTATGTATGTATGTATGTATGTATGTATGTATGTGCTAATTTCCGTTTGCCTAATGACTGCGTTTTCATGTGCCTCGTGTCCTTACATTCTATCTTGTTTTATCTGTTTTGAGGATGTGCGCAAGGTCGTGTGGGTTTGGGCACCTGTGCATGAAAACTAGGCGATAGTTGCCATTACTCGATGACTGGGTTCATATATGGTCATTATATGCAGCTACGATATGTAATGTATGTGATACATATTACTCCAGGTTTGTATTGTGATTACGTCTAGGAATAGAATCACATAATTAAGCTGTCTTTAATTAAATGATCTAAAATATGCTTAAACACTATTTGTTTCAACTTAAAATCAAAACATTTACACGGATGGATGCCAAATTAACTATGACGTTTAATCAATCACTAGAAATTTGTAAACATGTTCTTATCTATTGATCTGTCTCTTTCGCTATGTAATTTTCTCCTCTTCCTCAGGGCACAATGTCAGTACCACACCGTTGTCACAACAATGATATGTGAAACAATATAACGATACCCTCATACAAAGTTAATGAAAGGTAGTGTATTAGAATATCCAAGTATCCAATCAAGTAGAATATTTAGTTTTAGTCAACGAGTCTTAGATAATACCCGTACTAGATTGCATCATAATGTAAGCTTAGTCACCGAGTCTTAGAAAATGCCCGTACTAGATTGCATCATAATGTAAGCACGTTCAAACCAGATCTTAATTATTTTGAACTTGTTGATATCCCTTTTCGGCTCCTGTTGTGGCAGGGAGCTTCGTGTACTGACACAAGTATAGACAACAACGAAATGGTTTGATCTGAAAATTGTTCATAGTGTCATATCCAAGTGTTAGCTTAGATTTATTGTTTTGGGGCCTACAGTCTCTCTCTCTCTCTCTCTCTCTCTCTCTCTCTCTCTCTCTCTCTCTCTCTCTCTCTCTCTGCGTCCGCCTCGGATGCTGGAGGTCGTGGGTTCGATCCCCGGCCGGGTCATACCAAAGACTTATAAAAATGGTACTAACAGCTGTCTCGCTTGGCGCTCAACATTAAGAGGTTAGTGTTGGACTGGTCGGCCTGGTGTCAGTGTAATGTGACTGGGTGGGACATCAATCATGCTACATGCCTGCGGCATGATGCCCAAATGCTAGACATCACTATAAACTGCCACACTGCAGGCATCGTAGAGATATGACTGAAAAATTGTTAAAGCTACGTTAAAAATCCAAATCTCTCTCTCTCTCTCTCTCTCTCTCTCTCTCTCTCTCTCAATAGTTATCATTATTAGTTTTTGCGACACTGTTGTCATGTAGAGATATGTTGAAAATATTTGTATCTTGTAGGGAGAAGGCTAATTTACGCAGTTAAAATGTGTGCCAGATCCCATAGTATCTCATTGTAACAATAAACTATGTTTAAACCAAAACTCAGTTGACACTGCCACTCAGATGGAAGTAATACACAATACTAAGTCAAAATGTCAGCATGAAAAACTGCTTAACAATAACCAGTTTGATTGAGTAATAATACACCCATCGCTTTTGTACGAAATTAATTACTGGCGGCATATGTTTCATTTTAACCGGCCATTTCTACACATCATGGTTTTAATAAATCGTCGAAAAGTCTACACTTTCATTCATTGTCCTGTTAGATCCGGTTTTGCCAGGAAATTTTTTAAAAATTGTTGCTTTGGCACGAGTATGGGTCTAACAATCCATATACTCATTCATCTATATAACGATACACAAGAATCATCCAGAAATCGAACTTCAAATATTTTCCAAGATTGGAAATATTTCATGGTATTCATTAAGCCATGCTATACATCCCGTTGCTCATAATGCGGTTGATTTTGCACGTGAGTAAAATTATTCCCAAGATAAACATATTTTCTAACGGGCAGTTAGTTATCGAATTCACGTTCAGGGAAGACGTGCTAAGAAACTTAATCTCACACGTCGTTTATTTAAGAAAACATCTTCGAGATATCAGCGAGTCCATGCTTACATTATTATAACTTAACCTGTATTTAGAATAGTATCAGTGTCCGAACTTTGCGGACAATAGCATCAGCTTAGCTGTGCTTTTGGACTATACTTCACCTTGCCTTGAGACAACATGAGGCAGCCATAGTAATATGTGGTGTAAGAGAACCGGACATTTACTCGTTTGCAAATATGGCTTCAGCAAGCAAACAACTGCGAACATTACCGTTCTTGAATCTGAGGCCAAGAGAGACAAGTCCCAGGCAGGACATATTTTTATTTCTCTTGCGATTCATTCAGATCATTACTGAACGGCAACTTTAAACATACCTGAGACAAATAGAATCTATGTTGGGGTTTGGACCGAGACAGGGAAATCCCAGTCAAGGAACTAAATTAATGTAACCCCGCGACTGAGATTTCCTTGTTTTGGTGCAAACAACGACATAGATTATTTTTCTCATTTTTTTTCCCCCAACTAAATTAAAATAACCATGCACCCTTGTCATTTAGCTATCAGATTCAAAACACAGTATTCATCCACTTCTATTATTATTTCTCAATCTGTATAGAGGTCATCAGGTTTTGTACTCTCGTATGAAAACAGAATAATTATCTAAGTAGAATCTAGCTATACATGTATACTCCGCTCTTAGGAAAGGAAAACAAAAATCAAGAATAAATTTATTATTGTTATCTGTTGGAAGTATTGCGCAATGTGCGTTTCGAGCCACGTGCTTTTGTTTTTCCAAGTACAGAAGTTCTACGCATGAGAAGACAGAAACATAAAATCATTGATATCATTACTGCATTGTCACATTTAATATATGGATGTCATATGGAATTTACAATAAATAATTAATATCTTTTATAAGGTTAAGTTTTAACTATCATCAATTCTAATTTAGAAAACGTTCTATGGTAGGCAACGGTACGATACTGCGCCGTACTATATGGCTACTGGGTACAGTTCTAACGAAGTGCGCAGTGACATCAGGAAATTTCTAATTCATGACTTTCTTGGAAATTTATTGAAGTGGTAGGACTATTGAGAAATTAATTCACAATTCAGTTGTTTCTAAATTTTCACTTTGTATTCCAGGGAGATAAATTATTTCTTAAATGTTACTAAACTTGTTGGTTTTCGCTCTTTTGCTGCTACATATTTTAAGACAATAGATCGTAATAGTTATGCTAATAACCAAATTTGTAGGAACAAAAGTCATTGTTGATGTCAAATATCACATATTTAAAGCCATGTAGTGATCCACTTACTTTGCGAGGCATGCCCGAAGTACTGATAAGGGAATAATTGATCTTCACAGCCTGTGATGTCTCACTTTTCTGCTCTTTATTTTCCCGCGTTTAAAGTTTCTCTGTTTTACCATTTAGCTAGTAAGATTGTCGTTGATAATTGTTACGTTGTAGGAAAATATTAAAGTTCTGTATTTTTTTTCTACAGTTTGACCATTACTTTAGATTCGTGAACTCATTTTGCCTACCCATTTTACTTACTCTGTCTCTGTCTGTCTGTCTGTCTCTCTCTCTGCATGTGTGCTGTCCATCAGTAAATCTATTAATGGGATAAAGGCGAAGAAGTCATTAATATAAAGTGGTCACAAGTTTGAACAATATGCTTATTTAAAGGATGTCGCTCCATGCAAAGTGTTATTTTCAAAACATTACAAAACATTAAAGGGATCTGAGTTCTTGCCACTTAAGCGAAAGTAATTTTGCACTCCAAGTTAATATCAAACGTGTTCGCTTAGTATAATATTATTTCTATAAAACCTTTCATATATGTCAACGGTAATCCAGTTGTATACATTTTCAGAGAATTCTTTTCACACACAGATAAATTTAATGTTTACTTTGGCAAGCACATCTACACGAAATCAAATATTGAGGGTTCACCATGTAATTATCAGATTCATTCTTAAGTGAATGTAAGGAAAGGGACAATTTACATACGACAGTCTACAAGTTTCTGTTTCACTTTCGTCAGTTAATGTCAAAGGAAATCTAGTACCCCAAAGCCGTTGTAAAACATAATTTAGGCATATCAATGGTTTAAGAAAGCTTTAGGTTCCAATGTATGTCATTTTTGTTCTTTTTATTTTTTCAAATATATTATTTAAACCTATAATCCCTTTTATTGACATTCATCGACTTGAATTTTCTGAGAAGCCTTTACATCATATTATAAGAATTGTCAAAATTGGTTTTAATTAATTCATACAGAACAGTTTTTGTTTTAATGATACTTCTACTTAACGGGGGCCTCGAGTGGCCGAGTGGTCTAAAGCGCTCTCCGTTACCGATCACTGCCATCTCACCTCTGTATGCGTGGGTTCGAGTCTAGGATTCGGCGAATGTGGATATGTGAGAAAGCTTGCCAGTAGCTTCTCGTGGATCGCTGGTTCTTTCCGGGGATTTCCCGGTTTCTTCCTCCACCATTAATAATGGCCGCCATTTATAGCCTATCGTGTGCTGAAAAATGGCGTTAAGCCCCTCAACAACAACAACAACTTCTGCCTAACATTCTCTAAACCACTCAGTGTACCATATATCTGCTGTTTATGGTGAGGTTTGCTTTATCTAGTTCCTGTCTCTATTAGCACATAATGGGTTTATAATATATTCTGGTGATGGAGTGGTTTGCTTGATCTAGCTACAGCTTCTAAAAACAACTTACTGGGTTTAGAGTTCAGCATTCTGATAGCGTCGCTGTTACGTACACTTGAATGTGTTTGGTTTTGAATTAAAGAAAATTGCGTGTAACAGATTGGCTGTATGTATTTACCTTCCAAAAGGAAAATTACTCGTATAGTACCATCATTTTGGACTGGGTATGATTATTTCCCTTGCCCCATAAGAAAGATCCAGTGACCTGGCAAGGTATTGGCTGAATGAAATTTCACACCTTTAATTATTTAGCTCAAAGGTGGGAGCTTGGAGTTCACTGACTTTGTGATCCAATTATTTTTGCAAAAGATACAAAAACGATTCGAACAATAAACTCTCTCTCTCTCTCTCTCTCTCTCTCTCTCTCTCTCTCTGGCAGTAAAATATATTTAAACTTAGCTAATTGTTATCACCAATTACCCTGGTCAATAAGTTTATCACTTTTCTTGGGTGCGAGTCAATGAAAGGTAATGTATATCGCTGTTAATGGCACACACATCACAACAGCGTCCAAGTCAATAAATAGACATTGTATTGTGTTGTTTATGGGAAGGTTAGCTACATCTAGCTGCAGCTTTCTACCAGCAACTTACTGGGATTATAGTTTATGCTGGTGTATGAAATGTTTGCTACATCTAGCTACAGCATCTAATATCACTTAACGGGTTTATAGTTTATGCTGGTGATTGAGTGGTTCCCTACATCTAGCTACAGCTTCTAGAAATTCTTATTGGATGTTAGAGTTCATGTTGGTGATAGACTGGCATGTACATCTAGCCAGCAATCTCTGCTACTTACTGGGTTTACATCTTACTTTGATGATAAAGAGTTTGGTACATCTAGCCAACAGCCTCTAATGGTCACTTCCTGGACTTAAAGCTTAACTTGGTTATGGAGTTTTGAAACTTTCCGCTTTTAGTTCTACACAGGGCCGACAAGAAGGGGGGAGGGCAACCTGGAATATATCCCCGGGGCCCGGGGCCCGTAAGGGGGCCCGGGCCGAACGGCACCTTTTAACTTTATAAAAGAAAAATTTTGTTTGAACAAGAACTAGGAGAGCCCCCGTATGTTTCTTACCCCAGGGCCCGTGATGGCTTATTCGGCCCTGGTTCTACATACGAGCTATAGCCTCCAGAATTGAAAATGATGCATTGATGTTTATTACTTGAAAATTTGTTACTTAACAGGACGGGTGTTTACCAAAACTTATGAGGGCGCATACATATATACACGCATCCATATATATAGATAACAGTGATGAAAAATACACCATTATTAACTGAAACTTTAAATGTTTGGTAACAATTATCACCGTGAAAAGCGGATAGGTCAATATCATTGAAAGACAGGTCTGATTCTTCACCCCACAATTCTGTTTTCGAGTTTTGGTGTGTTTTTGGCTTTTTTTTTTTCACTGCAGAAAAGTGGTTGGGTGGCAGTCGATCAGCCACTGTCAGATGTTTTGCTTTACCACGAGGAATGTGTCTTGTTTGAATAGTGGTTTTATTATAATCTCCCACTGACATGCATCGGTAAAAATCATTCAATGTATAAGTGAACTTATTATGTGAAATTCCTGAGTCTGCCTTGAACCAGTTGAATAAATACATTCTACAAAATAAATTTTAAAGACATTGTGTTTCCAATTCTAATGGTGTAATATTTGGTTCTTAGGACAGAAGATCTTGGTTCAAATGCAAACAAAAACGTTTTATGTGGGAGGAGCTTATCAACACACTTAGTCTGCAACATTGAAAAGTTATAACTAAACGTAAAAACGCGCGATGAGAGATGGTATGGAATCATGCTGGTTCATTCATACCTTTACTGGTATGTTTGGTACATTCTGTTCTTTCTTCCAGTGCTTAACAACTTACATAACTATTCAGTTTTCTCAACCATAAAACATAAGTGTTGATACCGATCCTAATGACATATATACTAAAATGCATGTTAGAATAGCAATAATGTTAAAGAATTCATTCTTGTCTATTTTAATGTTAGATAATTCATTTTATCTTTTGTAGACTGCCTTCTTCGTTTACCCGTATATGAACTATTGCATTTAGGATATTTATGCGCCATCACTTGTGTATACAGTTGCATATTTAATGGAATTACTGAGATAAGTAACAGTGCTATGTTTCCATTATTTCAAACAAATAATTCTAATAGTAAATGTGCTAAACCATGGCAAATAAAATGTATTTGTTTTGAGTATACAGGTTATTACGTGTATCAAATATCCGTGTGTAAGGAAATCATTAATCATCCAACTATCGCGCACATAATTTAAAACCATTTAACCTTCATGCCAGCATAAAGTGAAAATTGCATTTTGAAGAAGTCAAAACTTGCCCGTATTATATTGTAGTATGCGTCATATAATGTATATAACGCATAACAACGTTGCTACGAGGAACTCGGGAAGAAAACGTCCGCACAAGCAATTTAAGAGTTTAAAGTCTTACTGTGTGCAGTTGAAAAGATGTGAAGTTCATGTACATCTCCAAAATGTTCCATTAGTGCCAACATATAAACCTACATGTTTTGTAAATTCCACTTCAGTAATGAATTTTATTCACCCCCGATTATTCTGTGTTTTTATAATATTTGTAAACAATGCCTAGAATCGAGTGCTGTCATATATTTGTTATATATTACATAAATGCACCTCTCCAAGCTGAACTCAGACCAACAGTCCAGTCACACCTGGAAGCCTAGGGGTGAGAGTGCCATTAGAGTCCATAACACACAACAAGACTTGTCAGTTTTTGGCAAGCGTAAATAACAGATGATCAAACCCTACTGAGGCCATTGATCCATTTCCGGGTCAATTTAAACATAGTATGTGATCGTATTTCACATGCACTTTCCGTGCGAATTTCCACTGCGTTGTTTCACAACCGGAATAAATGCACATATCAAAATGAAGAATGACTCCATCACAGTTAATTCATGTTTAAAAAAAACAACATAAATGTCACGAATATTCCAGTCTCAAAATAAAGAATAACTCCTTTACCGTTATTTCATGTTAAAAAACCCCGATAACTGCCACGAATATTGTACAGCGAAATCCACAGTCCAGAAAAATCTCCAAACTTAGATATGAGCTTAAACTTAGATATTTTGGTACTGGGTCGGAAGCATTTTATCCTAGTCTGATCCCTGTCAGAAGAATGATATGCTGCCATTTATACCACCCCAAAATAATACATTACCGACGGTTATCAATAGATTTCTTTACTGAAGAGTCATTTGACTCCTGACACTAAGATCTCAAGAGCCTAAATGAAATTGTCGAGAGTCACAACTGAAATCTGAGGTGCCCTTAGTTTATAAAGCATGAGTTTGTAGCTGGCATTGTTAATTATTCGGGGAGCAAACTGATGCTGAAGATCTGTTACAACTTGAGGAGATGATAAATTTTCCTTCTCGGAACTTTTACTAACTTTCTGTTTCTTTGTTGTTTGAAGTTCGGAATGATTATCAGTGGCATGTCGTTTCTAAGACTGAGAGGAACAGGAATATATACCTTTCTGAGCCATCGTGACTGGTGACATTAATTGCAGTTATTTAAGTTTCACACTTAACAGGCTGTCATCATTTTTCTGCATCAGGTTTCCCGTTGAATCACTTTATTTTGCTAAGAACGTAGAATGTCTTCTCTATTTCCATAACACCACTTACAGCTTAGGAGAAACCATGTTTCGGCATTTTCACATGAAATGGACTAAAACATATATCAACTGCCCTTAAATATTACCATAAAAACATCTCGAACAACACATTAACATTTAAACAACACAATAAATCAAAATACCTACTGAAGTGTTTCTGCCCAAATAACTGTATGGTCCATGTCTCCTTTTATCTCACCTTCGTCAATGGACAGTCAATTTTTGAAACCCATTGCCACTTTTGATACCTTTATTACTTAAAACTCACTCATACAACGTCCCGCATTTAGCGTTAAAATCACCAGATTAAACAGTAAGGTAATCAACAACTTGATGTGTACGCGCAATAGCTTTCGTAATCTGATTACTCAACCACACCTTATAGCGCATGTACAATATTTCCGGTCCCGAGGTAGTCAATCAACAATTTGAAGTGTACTATATGTTAGTTTTTGTAATGCGATTACTCATCCACATATCATTGTACCAGTACAATAGTTTCGATATCCAGGAGACTGACTTCTCTAATGTGGGAATAGAACGCATAAGTATACATATGTTTTGGCTTCTCTAATGTGGGGACAGAACGCATAATTATACAGATGTTTTGGCTTCTCTAATGTGGGGACAGAACGCATAATTATACAGATGTTTTGGCTTCTCTAATGTGGGGACAGAACGCATAATTATACAGATGTTTTGGCTTCTCTAATGCGGGGACAGAACGCATAATTATACAGATGTTTTGGCTTCTCTAATGCGGGGACAGAACGCATAATTATACAGATGTTTTGGCTTCTCTAATGCGGGGACAGAACGCATAATTATACAGATGTTTTGGCTTCTCTAATGCGGGGACAGAACGCATAATTATACAGATGTTTTGGCTTCTCTAATGCGGGGACAGAACGCATAATTATACAGATGTTTTGGCTTCTCTAATGCGGGGACAGAACGCATAATTATACAGATGTTTTGGCTTCTCTAATGCGGGGACAGAACGCATAATTATACAGATGTTTTGGCTTCTCTAATGCGGGGACAGAACGCATAATTATACAGATGTTTTGGTCCCGGAATAATAATAAAGATGAAGAAGAATCTGAATCTATGGCAGATTTCAACTATAAAATGGCATGTACGGTCGACGGCCTTTAAAACCGTACTTTTGTCCTATCTCCGGTAGAAAGCATATTGATGGGCAATGAAATAAATGCCGATATTTATTTAAAAGTTAAAGAGTCTGTCAAGTCGTAATTGATTCCCCTTTTCTCTATCATAAATGTCAAAGATCTCAAAACCTTGATTCGGTTATGCCCACCTAAGCGTGACATCAATGACCTGTTAGTTATGTCCTTTTTGTGTGGATTTTGCATAGGTGCGATATCAGTGACCGATAAGGTAAACCAGCAGTCTCGCAAATGTCGATCACTGACGCATATGATCAATTTGTTATGGGCAGCGTGCTCTCAGAAGGAATTTGTGAAAGAGGCAGTTGATGTTAATTAAGGCTGATCTTCCTGCCCAAAAATTAAACGTGAGTCATAAAAGAGCGAGGCTGGAATTTTCATACGTTCAAAACTGTTCAAATTTATCCAAGCGTCAACATCCGAGGGTAAGGGTCTATTGAGAACCCCATTGCCCTTGAGAAATAACAGAGACATATTCATTCACAGACCATAACGTCATCTTACCCAGTGATGGAAAATTACTGTTTCAGTGTAGCTATCTACAGGACAGCATTTCAAATTAGGCCTACAATGGAAAGAAAAACTGTTCAAGTATTCAGATCCCAAAAAAGAACGTTATATATTTAACACAATCCCAAATAAGAAACCAACATAGCTGTCAATTCTTTTGATACAATTAAAAAATTTGTAGCAATTTTAATTTTCATGAAAGTTTATCTCAGATTTTGAAACTTAAATGTACATTCTGAAATCCTTAAAAATCTATTTTGCCAACAGCTGTACAGGAAGACTCTTAAGTCACATACAAAACTGTTAACATAGATACCCCACACAGTGCACAGGCTTTGTACTAGAGCTGCACATACATGGCCAATGAGGTGTAAAATAGAAATTAGAATCTTGATCTCCCACCCCAGCACTACTTAGGAACCCTAATGATTGATGATTATTGACCTGAGTGATGTGTACAGTTGATACTTGAATGCAGAGAAATCATGGGATGTAAATTATTTACAAAATGTGTTGGGATCCCGGATGTGTCTGTTTGGTCTAAAGGGATCAACCGTAAAGATCACCGACATCTCACCTCTTTCCGCGTGGGCTCGAGTCTCACGCTTGGCCATCGTGAGTATGTGAGAAAGCTCGCCATGATGTTTCCGTGGGTCGTTCGTTCTTCACGAGATTTGTCCGGGTTCATTCTCCACCAGATATACTTGCAGTATTGTATAGCCTCTCATGTGATGAAAAATGGCGTTCAACCCAAAACAAAACCAACAACAGCAAAATTATGCCTAATATATGTAAACTTGGCTTATAACAAATGGGGTTCGAAAAACTCTTGACCAGCACATGTATTTTTGAGTTGTTACAATGAAAGGTGAAAAAATCAAATTCATTAACGCTTCCAGAAAGGCCATGTCTCGTATGATAAGGCATGAAGATTTCTAAAACACAAGACCCTGAAAGGAATGATGCACAGGTTAAATTCATCGTTCCCTCGACTGGCCATAAATATTCAGATAAGACATTTGAAACCGGACTGTAATCTGACATTAGCTAAACCTGATTCAGATAAAAGTGTGGTACTAACAGCTGCCTCGCAATGAGCTCAGCCTTAAGAGATTAATGTTAGGACTGGTCGGCCTGGCGTCTGGATAATGTGACTTGGTGGGACATGATGTTACATGTCTGTGGCATGATGCCTCAGTGCTAGGTATCACTATAAATTGTAACAATGCACACATCGTAGCGATTGAAAAATTGTTAAAGCTACATTAATAATCCAAATCACACACACACACACACACACACACACACACACACACACACACAAAAAGTGACACTGTCGTGTTTAGCTTAACATGTTGAAAAATTGGATGCTATTTCCTGTATGAATCTTTTATTTTTAAAATTGATATTTAATATTTCTTTTCTCATTTTACGGTGTTTAGGATTATTAAATAACACGAAAGTCTTTGAAGCGATCAACGAGATGACAAAACTACATCACGAGGCAGATACAAATCGTCCACGATGGAGGTATACAAATACATAGATGTTAAGTGGGTCTTCAGCTGGCACATGATCTTACAATGCATGAATCGCTGGTTCATATCACCTAAATTCAAGATATATGAAAAGGTTCCATCCAACAAACGAGACTGCATTGCTGCTTCAGTCAACTTGGGATTCAGGGTTGCACTTCAAAAGACACCAGCGGGAAATGCAAAAGGCCAGGCTCTTGCTTACAGCCATGGATAGTTTTCCTCCAATTCAACTCGTTATGCAACGGACTGCAAAATGAGTAGCAAAATTTGCAACTGAGCTTAATAAGAAGGACAAGTCCGAAAAACTTAAATTGTTGCATGACATGACTAAAGATGGTGACAGCTCAGACCCTTTCCATATTAACGTTGTACTTGATGCACATTACAACTCTCTCGCATAGTCAGTGCAGATAAATCAGGAGAAGCATTTTCACAAGCTGTCAGACTTGCTTGAGAAATAATAGCTGATTGTAAGTAAATCATTGCGGCTGTGTGCCAAAAGAAATCATGTTGGTCAATAGCTAGGCTTAGAGGAAACTATTTATGATCATGTACTCCGTAATGCTGATTTAAAATGTAGCAACTGAAAATGAGTTCGAAATGAGACCTGAAATTGGAATACA
>JAECUM010040050.1:0-17155 GCA_016617855.1 Megalonaias nervosa | reverse complement strand
CACAAACACACACACACACACACACACACACACACACACACACACACACACACAAACACACACACACACACACACACATAATACGAAAATAATTAAAACTACACAGAAAGATATCTTATGAAGGACACAAATTATACATGAAGTGCATCTGAAATCAGATTAATTTTTTCCCTTGTTGTATTTCAATACTGTATTCCTGCAAAATCAATCTTCACTTCAACAACATGTGCCTTTTAATATTTCATTTTGCTAATAAAAGTAATGGTGTTGTGATCACTGAATACAATAATCGGAGAAGGAGTTGAATTAACATGCACTTCAAAATGTTGCAAAGCCAATATCAAAGTTGTACATTCCTTTCCGATTGTAGTACGAACCTGAGGTTTATGCCTTACTGGCCCACTTTGCTGCCTTTCCATCCATCCTCGCCCTTACCCTCCGTGACCTTTTTGTCCCTGCGTGAGCGTTTGTCTGTAGTTAACTCTGAATTTTGATGGTGCACACAGGCAAGCAGACAATTGATTTAGTCATGGTGGGTCTGCAACGTGGATGGGTGGGTGGCAGTAAGGTAAATACCGACCTTTCGTACTTTCATACAGTGCCTCTCTAGTCTGCAGAGACTGTAGCAGCAGAGAGGCTGAACCCTACAACTTTTTTAGAGGGCTCGGTTTGCAAAAATAAGGGTTCTACGAAGACTGAAAAATAAGATCAATAATCGTAAACCTCTCCGTTAACCGAGCATATTCCCATACAACGGGAAACAGATCCAATTAGCTTTTTTGTTACCCCGCGCTAACTATTTTTTTCAAATCGTAGGCGTGTTCGTTTGCGACGCGCACACACACGTGTTGTCGTCAGCCTCACTGCTGCTGTTAATTAAATCATTATATCAATAATGATAACTGAACCACACTCAGCTAGACTAGCTCGAGAGCGACTAGAGGCAATAAAATAATACATACCCGTGAGAGATTCTGTCAAACAAAAACTACAGGCACGTCAGGAATCTCAGGTGTAATTTGCAGAAGGTGCAGAACAGTTATTTAAACCAATTGTCGAACCAACAAAACAAATTGTTAAGGCAACCGAGGCAACACAAAAAGCTCTTGAAACATTGCCTGTTGATATTGCTGGGCGTCTTCAACCTCTTCAACCGCCATCCGGGCAACCTCCTCAATCACTACCTGAGGATCAGCAACAACCATTTCCAAGAATTAGAACTAGCATCACAGATAAATTCACACCTGAAGGTCTTGCTGCTATCAGGGACAAAACCCAAATAATGGATATTACCGCGTATGGATATTATGAAAGAGAGAAATATAGTATAACCCGAATATGTTAAAACTATGAAATCTACCGATTGGATTAGGGATGTGCATCGCATCGCTACTTATGCTCCGCAAATCAGAACTGAGAGAGATAAAGATCAGTTTGATATTTTTAACCGGACAGTAGATGAACATATTGCACAAATAAACCAAGCAAGAAAACAAAAAGAAAAAGAAATAAAGTCGAAACTTAAAGAGGTTGAACGAGCAAGGAAACAAGAAGAAGAAGATTTGGAATTACGTTCACCAAGAGAACCGAGATCTCAACGAAAGAGACATCTATCACCTGACCCTGGTGTAACTGGACGTGGTATTGTTACTCAAGGAAGTGGTCTTATTACTTGCCCCGATAACATTCTTGCTGATGTTGATCGACTAGAAATTTTAATCGGTGGAAAACGAGCTGGTAATAACTCTCCTGAGATCATCAACGAAATAGCACCAATTTGTCAACGATTATTTACAGTCGGTATCATGGACATTAATGTTTACCTGGAACTCATCGATGAAATTACCGACAATTACTACAGTGATTAAACAGTTAGATATAACAACTATAATAAAATGATTATACTTAACGCTCAACGTGGACCGACCATGGTCAGGGTGATAAATTCGAGATTACCAACTATAAAGCGTTCTACGGCAATGGACTTGGTGATGTTGTTCAGGGTCTATTTTCAAGGTTAGCCCCAAAGGCAATACCGATTGCAAAACAATTAGCTATGAAAGCTATAGACGTTATTCGTGATAAAACAACTAGTACTGTTGGAGATGTTGCCGGTAAAGCATTCTCGGCAATCAAAGATAGACCAGCACGATTAATACGACGAACACCTCAACCAGTAAAATTACCCAGCACTACGGATATGCCTACAAATGTTAGTAAAATAATAAATCAAGCTGCAAATCAAAAACTAGCAGAGTTAGCTAGTGTACCAATGTCAGAAAAAGAAAAAAATATAACCGCTAGTCTGATAGCAGGAAGCGGTCTTCGTGTTAGATGAAGACGATAATAATAAAGATGTTTAAGCGTATATCTGATTCCGCATTTGACATGGATGCACCATTTCTCAAATATGAGTCTGTGCACGATTATCAGTATTATTCTTATGACGCGCGTGTACCTGACGAACGTGGAAGAATTGAATTACAAGTTCAGGATACAAGCGGATATTTCTTACCCGCAGAGGCATTTATCGAGGTCGAAGGTAGACTCATAAAACTAGATAATACCGACTACGGAATTGGTGATCGAGTTGGTTTTGTCAACAATAGAATCATGGCGTTTTTTAAAAGTGCCGCATACAACATTGATGGACGGGAAATTGAAATTTGCCACAACGATGTCGACGTTGCCATAACGATACTTGGTCTTGCGCGATACAGTGATGATTATTCAAGATCGGCCGGTCCATCAATGATGTTTGCCAAGGACACAACTGATCAACCAGAAAACAGAAACGTAACACTAAATGCGGCTGGTGACACAGTTACATCGATGAACGAAAATTTCAACCTGGGATTTGCATCACGTCGAGCAATGTTAGGCAACGATGAAAGTTTTTCATGTGTTATTCCGTTATCACATATCTTTGGATTCTGCAGAAATGTTAGAAAGGTTATTTTCGGAGCAAAACATACAATTGTACTAGTACGAAAAAATACAGACGATGCTTCAATATGGCACACTGAAGGAGTTAATCCAGCCGCAACCACAGCACTTCATGGAAAAGTAACACTGACAAAACTTTCTTTGTGGATGCCAACAATGACTCCATCGTTAACCGAAGAACAACGCCTGCTTTCTTTTATGAATCAAGGCGGTAAATCAATGTTGTCATGGTTGACTATGACCACAGATTCTATCCAAAGTAACATTAACGGGTTATTTACATGGCAGATAGCAACACAGCAAGGTGTCTCTGCACCGCGACATATATTTATTGCTTTCCAAGATGCTGAACGAGTAAACTCACAATTGCGTACCACAATGATATTTGATAAACTTGGTGTTACTGAAGTTTCACTGAGGATAAATGGACATCGAGAACCAGCCGAGGACATATTACTGAATTTCGAACAAAATCATGTAGCACGTGCATATCATCGATTGATAACATTCATGGGACGCGATCAAAATGTTGATACTGGTTTACAAATATCTCAGCGGGACTTTACAATGTTGTATCCGATCTATTATTTTTCGCTGGAACATTTAGATTTATTTAGACAATCTGTCGTTGATATACACTTTCGAGCTTGTGTGACAAGAGGAGTTATTGCTAATTATAGAGCAATCGCCGTTATACTCAGTGATAAAACAATGTTACTTGAAGGTGTTGGTGGACGAATGAGAGTTATTGACGCCCCAGTAGAAAACATGAAAATGTAAATGTTTTCCAAATTGAATCAGAATATTATTATAAATGTCATATCATAATGTTAGTGTCAGTCTGACTCCTGGTCAGATTAAAAAACTACAATCAGCGTCCAAAGATAACTGTGGAACAACAATATCGTTAAAACAAGGACAAATCTCAGGTGGTCCGCATAAACTATCGCTGACAGAACGTCACCTAAAGCATTTTAACGATGCTAAAAAAATCAAAAACCGGATTACGACTTAATCTTTCCGCGAGCGCTATCAACGATGCTGTTAAAACCGGTGGTATACTTCCACTTCTCGCAGCTATACCAGCGTTAATAGCAGCTGCAGCCCCAGCTGTTGCAAAAGCATCTGCACTTGATGCTGTTGGAACCGATGCTGGGATGGCATTAAAGAAAGCAACACGAAAAGGAATTATGAACGCAGAAAGCTTAAAAAAAGATCACGGGCACAAGAGCACCAAACGTGCCACAGCCGGGCCGTTTAAGATTGCCAGGCTCACGATACGGACGAGATTTAAGATTGCCAGGGACGCTACCCAGGTATGGTCGCGGACTAAGATTGCCAGGAACGATACCTCGTTGATTCTTCCAATGTCCAATTTTGATTTACTTGATGCTGCTATCCAGCTAAACATAAAAAGCTTCAGAGGTGTTTTTATGCGTGATCAATTACCGCGTAAACCAAACCGTGTTGAAACTGGTATTATTAATCTCGATCAATCCACCAACACAGGTACACATTGGGTTGCATACGCGATTGATCCACGTGGAATTGTTTATTTTGATTCGTACGGGTTAAGCACCACCAAAACAATTTTTAAAATACGTGGGCAGCGACAAAAATATTCCAGTCTGGTATTCAAGGTTACCAACACAAAAAATAACCGACCCACCAATATGTGGCCGTGAAGCACTTGCTGTACTTGACGCGATTTCAGCATCGTCAGCACCACCTCATAAAGTTGTGCACGAGTACACCGTTAACCAGCAGCTATCGTTTTAAACAACTATTATATTATATTGTATAATGGTAGATATTTACGGAAGATCAGCTAAGACTAAAACCCAACAAACACCAGGTGAAGACTTACAAACGAGTAACAAAACAGATCAGCGACGAAATATCTGACCTGCTCGATCTTGCCAATGTCGTTGACCCTGGTGAACTTGTAGTATTTCAAAACCGTGAAGGAAAATTGATGACGAGTAATATTTCAATCAGCGATATCATTGTTCGTAACAGAGCAACACGAGAAAGTCTCGTTGCCGTGTATGACCGAGAAGGAAAGCTTGTCCCTAGTGTTGTTACTCCATCGTCGATCCGAGATAATATATCCGAACGAGTTTTAAAGACCTGTTGATGTGATGACCGGCATTCTCAACATGAACAATAATAAAATTACCAACGTGGGGGAATCAACAGATAATCTCGACGCTGCAACAAAAAAATACGTCGCTCAAAACTGATTTTACTAATTAAGTATAACTGTTTCTGAGTTTTCGCAGAAACGTAAACAGAACCATTAATGAATGGTTGACATAAAACTCGTCGACGTTAACGCGAGACTCAACGATATCATCAGTGGAATTCCTTATATTGTTCAAAAAACTAACCTCGTTAAAATTCCTCACGCGCAGATCAACAATATCGTATACACAGTATCATCAGGATCATCAACGTGGACACCGAGCGATAACACTATCAAACATACCGCGACGGTTACTGGTGTGTACATGCTGTCAGTGTTCAGCTCTGCAAAATTTAGGATATTTACTACATTTCCATGGCGTCATTCAACCGATAATTTTTCTGGAACTGAGACTGTAGTGTTAAATAAATATACCGAAGAAACGTTTATACCGGAGCCATCTGATAAAAAATTAACCGCAGCGTCTTATTGGTGGTGTCTTGAATTTGTCGCTGAAACACCTCAATTGATTACTTAATATTTCAGAATTTTAAATTAGTCGGGTTAATCTGCTTAATAATAATGATCGACGCTAACCAACACAGATACAATCAAGTATGTGAGTGTCAAACCAAACTGAAAAATATCATCGACGAGTACAGCGCAGAAGTTTAGAAATATCGCAGACGCGCAGTTGTCATCGATGTAGTTGTTTATTCAGCATCTGCGATCATCGCTGGAACTAGTGTAATTTTGTCAGCGGTAACGATGACGTCACCAGCAGTTGTAACAATTTGTGTTTCGGCTGCAAAAACAATTGCTGGTGTCCTTAGCATTATCGCAAAAAAATATATCGACGTGTACAAGCGCGAAATTACAGAAGTACACGTTAAAACTGCACTCGGTAACGTGCGCGTACTCAAAGTTATCATCGTTGATTTCGTCGTGCCTCAATGACGGTATAATTACCGACAATGAGTTCTCAGCGATAATCGAGATTTACAACAAGGCATTAAAACCAGATTGTTCACAAGAAAAAATAGAATTATAATTAGTAGATAGAAATTGATAATTAAATAATGTCGTCGTCGCAAGAACTACAACAGATCGTCACCAATACAACACCGCTGAAAACAAAGATGATATCAGCCAGTTCAACTAATCCTGAATTTAATATTGTTTTTCCAACTGCAATTTCAGCAATAGAAATAGCACTAGTACAATTACGAGTTTGCTATCCTTGGCCAAATATCAGATCAACGTCGTTTGCTGGACTTCCTCCAAATAATTCACCGGTATTCGCGAACAAAAACCGAGACGATGGAACTCCAGACTGGCAAGTAGTCAGTATTCCCACGGGGAGTTATCAGATCGAACAATCAACGAAGAATTCCAGCGTAGAATTAAATCTATTGTTTATCTGCGTGTGCATAATCCACTGTTATCAAGGACAAATTTTAAGCTTACTGATCAGCAAGGACAACTTTTGGATTTACGCGGAGAATCACTGAATGTAAATCTGTATATGAGATCACAGATCTTACGTTCGTAGATCTCGCTTTCTTGGAACAAAAAAACAAAACAAAACAAAACAAAACAAAACAAAACAGAATAAATATTATTATCAGAATAAAAATTAAATAATCTGATTCTGAGTGAAATATTTATGATGGTTTGCTTTTTTGCTATTATCAAAATAAAAAGTTATTATTATTATTATTATTATTATTATTATTATTATTATTATTATTATTATATTCTGAATAAATATTTTTTTTACTGTATTTTAGCTGGTACCACAGTCACAGTGACAGAGCCAGTTTCGTCGTCGTCACTTTCGTTTTCACTTTCACTGTGGGACGAGTAGTCTTCCGCAAGTTACTCTTCCGCGGCTTTACTCGCTGTCATAATCTCGTTCAGTTGTCTTATACGAGCATTTACTCGTGTTTTGTTTCGTACTCGTGAGATAATTTTGACCTAATTTTTCCGATTGAAAACTGAATAAAGAGGAACAAATAATTTTACCTGATCATCTGTAACTGTAGCCAACGACTGTAACATTGCCTGCTGAATCAACTTTACAAATCTGTAATCGGATAGTAGTGCATATCTGTTCTCGAATTTTCGAAATTGCAATGATTCAAAATCACACATAATTTTTTCAGGATTAAGTTCATCAGAAATTTTTATACCGTGATATTGTAATTGCTTAATGGGAACAATAACAGCATTAATATTTTCTTGATTCATTATATAATAAATATTTATTTAAAATAAAAATATTTCTGAATCGGAATTAATATATAATAAAATAAAAAAATAATAAAAATATTTCTGAATAAAAATTCAATAAAACTAAAAATGTGAATCAGAATTAATATAAAATAAAATTAAAATTAAAAAAATAAAAATCGGAATCAGAATTAATATAAAAATAAAAATAAAAATAAAAATCTAATCAGAATAAATATAATAATAAAAATAAAAATAAAATTCTGAATCAGAATTAATATAATAATAAAAATAAAAATATGAATCAGAATTAATATAATAATAAAAATAAAAATATTTCTGAATCTGAATAAAAAATAAAATATTAATAAAAATAAACATATTTCTGAATCAGAATTAAAATAAAATTATTTTTGAATAAAAAAAAATATTAATAAAAATAAAAATATTTCTGAATAAACAAAACATAAACACCAGCGATGATGGTCGGTCTACCATTCCACGGTGTCCCTTCATTGCCAGTAAAGCTTATAAGGCCCTAGGTTTTTGGGGTCTCTCGTTGTTGACCCGAGTTTTTTCGTTGATGACCCTAGTTGGGTCGACCCTAGTGTAAAGGCCTTTTTTATGGCCCACAGGCACCTCATGATACTTTTTCTTTTGGAGAAATTCTTTCTGAATGTCCTTGAGTGGATTACCCTTCAGTGAGGTCACAAGGTCAAGGAGCTTACATCACCCTACTGTTTATTTTTGAGGGTCTCTATAGACACACTCCCCGGCGAATTCCTAGTGTGCGAAACGAAATATTAGAAATTCAGAGAGCAGTCTAAGTTTTTCAATTTCATGTACACTCCCCCCAAATCAATCCCCGGAGTGAGTGCAAAACAGCACCCACCACGTTGTTTGATGTGGTGAGGAAGTGTACAAGAAATCCTTTTTGGAGCCCCCCCATTTTATTATTAGAAAATCTGGCATCATACCGACCCATCGACAATATGTTCGCCATGGGACTCGAACCCCAGGCCTCAGTATAAGAATCCAACATTCTTAACACTGTACCACAGTCCCATTCTTACAAGTACATGTTCGGAAATTACTATGAAGTTACCTATGCTAGCGTGCAGGTGACTTAGGTAAACTGCAGTGATAAATCCTACACACGTTTCAGCTGAATAAATGCAGTGTGCTTTCACACACGTTTGAGCTAAATAAACTGTAGTGTGGATTTATTTTAATTTCACATCACATTTTAACTGAATACAACGTGGACATAAAATACCACGGGATATATTGGAAACAGATGTTGTGACTGTAAGATCTAAAAATAACTTACCTGGATTTCTTGAGGTTACTAATGCTGAATAAGCAGGCAGCTTACGTACGACCAGTATACTGAATAAAATCACAATTATTGTAAACTGTGGTGTGGATTTATTTCAGTTTCTGAAACATTTTATAAGATTAAATCGTGAAATCTACGATCTTACATATATTCCTGCCGAGTTAAAGTGTACTGCTAGCCAATGATACTAACATCGATCGATAAATGAACTTCATGAATATGTCAGATGGTAATGTATTACGGCTGTCTAAAAATAACTTGCTGCTGTATGTGATTCACACAGTTGAGATATACACAATTACACATCAAATTTATGAACGATATATTTATTATTTTTATGAAATTATGATGGACGAAGTAACACACAGGAAGGAGAGATATATCAAGCAGATAAGAAATACGATGACACAAAAAAATCTAGACGGTCATGTAATCAAGCGGGACAACTGCTTAATTACGCTATCAGCGAGGACAGAGTTATCTCGCTTCATGTGTATGATATTTAAACGTGATTAGCTGATCATATTTATTTGAAAATGCAGACTTGGTTATATTATCCGCGACATATTGTACCGAACGCGGGGTAATATCAAAATATTTAGCAGCCGCGTTTATTGATTGAAATGTTATTTCTTGTCCTGTCTTTGCATTTACAGATTTAACAACTTTTGGAGACTTACTATATTTCCCAGTTGTTACGACCATGTAATTTAATTACTTGTGTGTTAAAATTTGAATTCTTTTTATTTCATTTTTGTATTATTATATTTTATTATGATGATGATTGTGTTCACGGGATCTGATATTTTTGAAAGAAACATCGTGTTTATTTAAAACGTAAATATGACTCTCGGCTTGCATAAGCATTATTTTAGATTGCCGACTGCATAAACAACCGGCGTAAACAATTGGTTATTGGCCAAATGTCATTTCCTGGCCCACGTGAAATTGCATTGTTTATTGCGAAATAGCCACGCTTTCTTCGTGCGTGTGCATGAAATGACGTCTTAGATCGGTTTTTAAACACTTAGGTCCCTGTGAAATAGTCAGAGTCGTTATTATACCTTGAGAAGAAGGTATTATTTTTCTTGTACTGGAAAGAGTTCATTTTTCTTTACATCTGTAGAGCTCGAGATGTGTCTTGTTATAGATGACAGCTATGGGAGTTCATCTACTTTTTAAATTATAATTTATTTTTCCCTAGAGAACTATACAAGTGGTTTAGGACAGAGACATTCAGTGAAATTCATTCTAAATTGGAATAGTACAGTACAAATTATGGCCCAACGTGAAATTCTGGACATTCGTATAAAGACTTCACCTGACGTCATCATCCTCCATCTTGGAACGTCAAGATTCGAACCTGGATTCAGTTAAAAATTATTTAGTGATAGGACTTGTATTTTTTCAGTACTAGGATAAATGTTTGGATTTTCTTCACAAACCGTAAGTCCTATTTCATATTTTCACCTTTTCACCGTGTTTTCTAGGGAAATAAATTATTTTTGTTAAAGTTTACAAAGCCTGTTGTCTTCACTCTTTTCTTTTGTTACTTTTGAACGAGCCGATACGTAACACAATATTTCCACGAGCAGAATTCTGGCTTTGCGTAATAGCTTGTAGGTTACATACATAATTATTTTGTTTTATTCCCATCAATATGATCGATCACAAGGCCGTTTTTGATGACTCCATGAAAACATTCAAACACAAATCTGTGTGATAAATAATTTGTATTTCCAGCACGGAACATAAGATAACCAGTATTACTAACAAAACCAACTGGTTTCTTTAATCGACAGTTCCTGATTACACCATCTCGAGTTGCTTCATTATTCTTGATGATGGGATGCTTCACAAACTCATTTTGCTCCATTTATATAATAATATTATTTGTCTAAATTGTTATTTTGGAAACCTGGCGAGATAGTCTTCGGCGGTTTTTATAGGAAACTCAACATTTTTTAATCATAATATCGTTTCAGTTCTCTGTATCTTTTACCACCACATTGCACACATAACCGTGTTTCTCCTCTGACTCCAACACCACACTGCAAGCACGGTTTTGGTCCTAGACTTCCACGTCGAAAACTTTGCATGTGGTAACAACAAAATTCATTTACGCATGCGCGGTTACATGTAGTTGTAAATCCTATTATTAACCAATTGCATTTATTGTTTGCCTGAATCATTATATATATAATTAAAGTTTAATTAAACACATATTTGCCTTAATTATAATATGAAGGAATTGGCCGCAATTAAACCTTCTAGAGCTGGATTTGATCTTGACAAGCTGCCGAAACCAAAATTTAGTTTTTCGATGCAAGATTTGGCGCTGATGAACAACGATATAAATGATCGTTTCAACGGAACCAAGGAGGAATTTCGCGACGATGGTGCAGCTCATACGTGGTCAATATTTAATATTAAAAATGTTGATAGTAGAATGAATGACGAGTGAGGGAGGAAAATTATTAACTATTCAGATAAAATTTATTGTGCAGACAGACGACGAAGTTTGGATTATCCGTGACAAACGTGACCCTGTCCGCGTGACCGTTGGAAGTAGCATCGTCACGTTGAATAAAAATTCCAAACCAGGTACGCTGACTGGTATTGACAAGCCATATTACGAACGTACGTATCCTGTGACTGAAGTTGTTTATGCGTTATATCCGCTAAATGATAAACCTGACATCGATGATCTTGCGTCGATGAAACTAGCAAGGATAAATTCTGTAGCTGAGCGAGTTACAGAACACTTCACAAACGCAATACGTGGAAACGGTCTAACGGATTTTCAACGTGAAAAAATAAACACGTGGGCAGAAAAAGTTAAAGATACCTGAGCGTCTATCAGCGACGTTGCCGAGTTAGAAAAGCGATTAAGATTTCCGATTACGCTGAAGACATTAACCGGAGAGATTTTATACGCACGAAATAAACAAAAAATGGAACTCCGATAACAATCATTGATCATAACGCGCATGCATGGACGTCAGAGGTGATGATATTTCTACGAAACAGAGCAGTTAAATTTTACGACGGTGTTATATTTGATGCTATCAACAATATCAGAAAGAGTGACCCTGTATCCGTGTGGTTATTTCGAAGTGTCGATGATGGAAATTACGATCAGTTTGTTCGACCTAGCGGAGAAATTTATCGTGCAGAATCACTCCACGAAGAAATGAAAAATCTTGCGTTGAAATGCACGAACAACAATGACGTTATCGAACAATTACTGAATAACTGTTTTACCGTTCCATCAGTTGCTGCTCACTTTGCTCAGGAGAAAAATTCATGGAAACCAACAAGATCGGAATTTCTCGTTGATGCACAGCTAAGCTGCGTAGAATACGGACACGGCGGATTATGGAATACCGAATACGATTATAATGACGTTATATCAGTTGACATGGTAGCGTGTTATCCTGGAAGTTTTCTTGGATACGGAGAGTGTTCTCTATATTTTAAAAGATTTGGTCATCCATCACACGAGATGACAAGAGTTGCGATAAATGGACCTTTGCCAGATTTTGATCTGACTGGATTCGCTTGCGTGGATTCATTTAAATTTGCACGAGATCTTCACCCGATTGTTTATGTGCGGTTTGGAAGACATTTCTCAGAAAAATAGTGGGCTCCTATTGTATTGTTACGATACATGCTTGAAAGTGGAATTTTAACTTTGTTGGCTGTAAGTGTCGCGATAATATCGTATAGTCTGCAAAAGCAAATTTGGTTGCCAGAACCCTATAAATTTGATGCCGAGCGCGATTTCAGGGAAACATTACCTGATCTTGACGAGGGTGAAGTTGTTAAACTTATTAATGTTGTATCCCGTTACCGCAGCGAAAATAACGAGTAAGTTGCAAAAGATCTCGGTACAAAAATAATCAGTAAGTTTACTCAGGGTGGTACGTATGATAATATACGAACGTGTACTAGGTTGATCATGGACGATGTAGAACTCGAATTTATAATTGCTAATACAACGGAGAGAAATATGTTTATAAACCGAAATGATGTTTATTTGTCTGACGGAACTAAATTAGATACAATTGTGAGTTATATTGATGGTGAGTCACCGCAATTTACTCATTTAAGATCGTCGATGCTCGCGTACGTTTCAATAAACTTATTATCGATGATAAACAGATTTCAGTTGATCGCGGTCAGAGTTGCCACGGATTCATTATATATAAATAAAAAATATTTAGATCAGCTACATGGATTAGTTGGCACTGGTGAACGGGGATCATGGGGAATAAAACACGAAAATATATCTAGTTATTCTGAATCTCCCGACGTTAATTTTAAGGAGAAGCATTACAAGAATAACAATCAAATACCAGCATCGACAGCGCCATCTGCGTATGATCCTGTAGCCAGGCATAAAATCGTTTATCTTAATGGATGTGGTGGTTCTGGTAAAACAACACGTGTGATTGAATTATTTCGGAAATTTGATATAGTTGTGCTAACGCCTACACACAGACTCGCCAGAGAAATGAACGAACGAGGGGTAAAATCACAGACGTATCATAGTTTCTTCAGATGGTGCGGAGACGCATGGACTCCATCGCGGATGGGTGAGAAATACATTCCTAAGATTATTATCTGGGACGAAATTTGTACGGTGTCGTTGGAAGTATTAATAATGTTTCTTGATTGGCTGTTATTGAAGAATACTGCTGTGATAATGTGTGGCGATCATGGTCAACCACCACCTTTTGTTGGACAGTCTCCACACGAATGGTTAAAAACATTTGAAGATTATTACGAAGAGATAACTGATGATCATAGGGCTATTGATGAACCTCTGAAAGAATTTAAAATGTTAATCAGACTGAAGCCAGTGTGAAATGATGCATGGAGTAATTCCAGAAACTACGATGAATGATTTTTGGAATCTGTGGAGACCAAATGATTTGATAGTTGCAAGTGGAAAGATAGTCGGAGATACACTGCAAGAGAAATTATTTCTGCGTCACAAGGAAAGATTTTGAAATCGACCTGTACCATTATGTTATCGCCCAGCAGATACTCGACTGCAGAATATTGAAGTTGATATTCCGGGTGGTGGTAAACAAAATCTTGTACAAAATGATATTGTCACAGCTCCTGTCAGTGCTGTCACGAGTGCGTTAACGATGGATAAATCTCCATGGACGTTAGGATACTCTATAACAATTCATTCATCACAAGGATTAACTATCGCTGACAAAAATATTTGGATTATCGATGACAGAATCGAATGGTCAAATTTAGTTTATCTCGCAGTGTCTCGAGTCAGAAGAATATCTCAGCTGCACAGGATTATTATGGATTGCGTAATAACCGAAGAAATCACTGATGATGTATGCGATGAAGTTGTCAAGAAAAAATTATCTGGGTATCGACAATCTGACAAAAACAAAATAACCGCGATTTTGATCTCGACGTTGAATTTATCATGACACTGAAACAACGACAGAATAATCACTGTACAAGCTGTAACTGTAATATGTTGTGGCAGCATCCGAATAATAATCCAAGACAGTTTATAGTTAATAGAATTAATAGTAGTCTTGGTCACACACGCGAAAATGTGATGCTGACCTGTCTTGAATGTAATCGACATAGGGGTGCCAGTTTACAGAAGTGAACCCGGTGGTAATTGTGTGTCTTCAGGAATTACTTGTAACTGTTCACGCACAAATCCACGTTGAGGAGCAGCTGAATCCAGTCTGTAGATTGCAGATCTACCTGTGGATCTAACCACGCTGGAAATTTAATATGTCGTCACACTCCAGATAGGATCAGTTGCTCTATTTCTACCCCCTTCGAGTTCACCGGGTTCATTCAAATATCTGACAGTCACATTACCTACCACTGGCTGTTTTGAAAAGTCACGTCGTTGTACAGGTATATGTTTCTTTGTAATTGCATTAATAGGTTTCATAGAAGTTGTACGAGTAATTTTGTTATCTAATGCAGCTATCACACTTGGTAATCTTGCAACCCATCCGCGAGATCTCGTATCTGCCTGAACTATTTCCTTCGTATACTGGTATCCAAATAACCTCTCAGCAATTGTTCGATTAAATCGTTCAACAATTGCCTGATCACGATGAATTGCGATATGTCCTCGTCTGATTTTGACATTATGTTGCTTCATCAACGACGATACTGCACCAAGAAATTCTTTGCAAGGATAAGCCTGTAATAGTTGTGGCCATCGCAAGGGTCCTCGTTGATAAATTCGTTCAAACGCATATACAACTTCAGTTGCTGTTATAGTTGATAGTGGTTCTGCTTCCTTGTATCTACTTGCAACGTCAACGACAGTTAACGCGTATTTGCATGTGCGTGATCGACTTCTACCAATTTTAATAGTATAGTGCGGTAAGAATAAAATATCTGCTTGATGAACTTCGTTAGGAACGCTGTCATCAAAATACGCATACTGAAATTTTTTAGGTGGATATAAATTAATCTGCCATATTGCCTGTCGTGCTAACCAATTTGCAGGAACGACACGTGAGACCTTTGCTGCTTCAGCAAGTTTACTAATCGCTGCTTTACCTCTCCAATATCCTCTTGGACTATGCTAAACAGATTCCATTATTATGATAATAATCAGTTGATTAATTACCAACCCCTAGCATTAGTTTACCTTTCATCGCAGATTTTACTAGGAAGCTAGCAAGTGTTTCTCTGAGAGATTTATCAGGTATAGAATTTAACGCATGAATCAACTTCACATCTGCGAGGTGCCGTTGTTGTAAATCTTTGCTTTTATACGCAGCATCATGAATATGACTCGCTTGATCAATTGCATTTATTGGGTACTCTCCAGGTTTTGGTTGGTCTTGGTTATCGAGTCGGATATCGAGACGAGTTCCAGGACCACAGTAATTATAGCCAGGCAGATGTTTCTCGCCAGGGTACTTCGCCCATGGAGTTTCTGGTAATTTTCCCAGCGAAGTAGCAATATCACCACCGGTTTTTGTTTTCGACGAAATAAATCTAATTTTTTTTTGTGCCACATCGCTCACATTTACCTGTAAGAGCACGTTTTTTATTTTTAGTTGTCACTGTAGTTAATCCACTAGTTGGCGTGGGTGCTCTACATCGAACACAATATAAATCCATGATATACATTATTATGGATATAATTGAGTTCTCAGCGACACGAGCGCGTGAGCCAGTTAAACATCATCCAGCACTACCAAATTCTATAAGGATGATAATAATTGGACCATCTGGGTCTAGTAAAACACAATTATTACTTAATCTGATAATGAGATGGCTCAAGTGGGATAAGTTGTATTTAGTGGCACCATCTGTAGATGATCAACGATGTTATGAAGTACTTAAAGATTTTAATGAAAACGCAGCGCCGTTGTATGAAGATAGTAATGATGTTATCGATTTTATCATTGATATTGATAAAGCTCCATCCGTAGATGACTTTGATCGACGTATTAATAATCTCGTAGTATACGATGATGTTATGCTGGGCAAACAATCAAATCCAGCTCGGATATTTTCCCGAGGCAGACATAAAAACACAGACGTGATTTATGTTATCCAGCGGTATGCACAAATACCAAAAGTGATCAGAGATAACTGTAATATTTTAGTTGTATTGAACGGAGTAGACACACATAAGTTACGAAACATTCATCAGACTTGGTGTTCAGGGTATATGGACATAATTAAATTCAAAAACTTCTTTGCACAAGCTCAAGCTATTCCGTTTGGATTTATCACAATAAACTTACATGATCCTTGGTCATGGTATCGTGTTGGTCTCGATAAAATGTTTGGTTGACACTACAGCAGCAGAGAGGCTGACGACAACACGTGTGTGTGCGCGTCGCAAGCGAACACGCCTACGATTTGAAAAAAATAGTTAGCGCGGGGTAACAAAAAAGCTAATTGGATCTGTTTCCCGTTGTATGGGAATATGCTCGGTTAACGGCGAGGTTTACGATTATTGACCTTATTTTTCAGTCATCGTAGAACCCTTATTTTTGCAAACGGAGCCCTCTAAAAAAGTTGTAGGGTTCAGCCTCTTTGGTGCTATTGTAGAAAAGATGACAAAATTAAATAAATAATCCTGCACAGAGAGAGAGAGAGAGAGAGAGAGAGAGAGAGAGAGAGAGAGAGAGATGATGATGATGATGATGATGATGATGATGATAGTGTAGGCAATACTAAAATTTACCATTAAGAAAAGTTTCATTTCCTTTGTATAATGTCTCTATTTTATAACCATGTATTACTTGTAGACAGTGGCGTCACTAGGGGGTGCGGGGGTGGGGGGTGGGGTACGGACCACACCGGGTGATACCATCAGAAAGTGTGACACCAAAATGACTGTCTATAAAATTTTTGAATTTTTGTGCAGGAAGGGGTTCCATTGGGGTGACACCATGAGTTACCGTACATGACTGTCT
>JAECUM010040048.1:0-24469 GCA_016617855.1 Megalonaias nervosa | reverse complement strand
GCTGTGACTTGTGCCACCGATCAGGTAAAAAAAAAAAAACAAACACAAATCAAAGCTGTACGGCACACTGTTATTCATTCTTCATTTCATCTCACTTTCACAAGAACCCTTCATCTGAAATGTCAGTACCATTATACAATTACGATTATTTTCAAAAGATATTTTGCACTGAAAATGTGTGAGACAAAACATGGCAACAAGTTTTCTGTACAAGAACAGGGAACCTCAGATATGAAACAAGTGCCCAACACACTGAATATATCTGTGTGTATGTATGTATGTATGTATGTATGCATGTATGTATGTATTTTTGTATGTATGTATTTATGTAATTACGACTCTATGGACTTAAAACAAGTAACTGAAAAGAGTGAGAAGCAACAAGCTTTGTAAAATTCAACAAGTAATTTATTCACATAGAATGCAAAGTGAAACGTAAACAAAAATATTTACGGTCTTGCGAGTTAAATCCCAAATAGTCCTAGTATTACAGACACAAGTTCCAATGATTATAGTTCTGAATAAACTTTAGAGAAAATCCAAATTAAATCCAACGCTGAAAGTCTTGATGTGTCTGTGGTGACCAATGCCATGGTGATGTACCAACAGTCTTGTATTGGACCACTATAATACAATCCAAAAATTAAATACATATATAAAATGCACTATAAATTGAAGTATATATTTCCAAGATTGTTATTTTTGAAGAGCACTTTATATTTACACAGAATAATCACTTGAATTAAGTAAATTGAATAACTAAATTCCAATCAGATGAACTGATGAACACAACAATAATACTATAGATTCTGCTAAGATCTTACAGGACGAATGAATAATTTCTAGAAAAACAAGATAATGTAGTCCTCTCCCTGACTTCAGATTACATTCAGCACTTTCTAAAACAAAGTACTAACTAATAGAAAACTTCATTCTGGAATTTAACAGATGTTTACATGAAAAAAATCTTAGTTATAATTAGAAGTCTGATCAGCATCAGTTCTATTATTGTTGTTTCCAGTATTGCATTTGGGGTGGAATTTATTTAATCAAATTAATTAATTCAAGTGACTCATCTCTAGAAATACAAAGTGCTTAAATCGTACAGAATATCTTTAGTTACATTTTTCATACGTGACTTGAGTATCTTAAAAGCTTAGTATTATTCAGGATCTATACATTGATGCTTATGTATTTGTTGACAATTAGCAATAATGATCTTAAAAATAAGACTTAATGGGGCCTATGGCATAATTTCTCGTTGGCTTATGGGGTTCCGAGATTTCTGAAAGAATTCAGTAATGTCCCATTTTTGGGGTTGGGTCACATGAATAAGCAAGTTTGACAAACAATCAGTAGTGTATTCTGTCATGTGGGATCTATTGCGAAATACAGTCGCAATAGACAGTGTATATAAGGAGAGAAATGAGCAAAATCAGTTTCATTTCCGGTTTTGGAGTGATCATCATTTTGTGTGTTCATGACGAAAGTCTGCAGACGTGTTTTATGTTGTACTTAGATATTATTCGAGAGGAAAAACATTTGCTTGGACTCTACAGTGGAAATAGAATGTACTCATTATTTGGCAATAACATTATTGTGGAACTTTTTTTAAATTATCCGAAGCAATTCTGAACAACGCCATCTTGACAACGTCAGTGTTCATGGAGGACCAGTACTTAATATAATTTTAACTTGTTCATCTACTAAATATAGCCATATTCTGTTAGTTCTTATTTTCATTGTATATTTACTATACATCTTCCACTTATTCTTGCCTAAACAATCTTTGCCGCGGTAGCTTAGCGTCAAACTATAAGGGTGAGGATTCAAATCCTGTCCTTATCACGGTGTTTCTCGTCATCATATAATCGTGTATATATTTATATGCCTTTAAGCCAGTGATACAATTATTGCACAAACAACGTTGATTGCACAAAAGGAATCACGCTGGTAATTTGCTCCGTTTCAATTCTCCTTTGTAGGGAAAGTATAATTTCAGTACTGAATTAGTTACTGATAGGCGAAGTAAAATTTGTTAAATGATTTTAGCACATACATGATAATTATGAGAAATATATCGTATTCTATATTCCTGTAACTATCGATTTTTTAATGTGTGCAAATGAACAGTGGTACGTTCCATCCATTGTTTGGATTTTTTAATTATGCCATATTGACAAACTTACACCAGTTTTAAGGTTTCCAAGGCAAGCAGCGTCCTACCTTGTATGCTGATACAATTTTAAATTTCCTTCGGTGTGACTTGGGTGGAATAGAAATTGTTAATATAATTTATTCGTAGTCCGCAACGACTTGGTTAATGATAACGTATGCCATGAAATCATCCGAGACGATGGAATTTGCAACATTGATGTATATTATTAATAGGCAACAAAATATACTGCCTTCAAATAAATTTAATATAATTGAAGGATAAGCTAGTGTCATTCTCAAAGATTTACATGGAGGATCTCAAATAGGCAAAGATTTAATATTGAAGTTAGGAAACGAGCTGAATAATGTCAAGTTTTTGAGAACCTTGTCGTAACCGTTTTTCCCAATCCGATCTTTGGTGTAACCGTTTCTCCCAATGCCCCTTGGGAACTCGATTAACAAAATGGCCACTAAAATGTTGATAGCAATAGTAAAACTAAATAAGTTCCAGAAGGCGTAGTATGGAGAATTTCCATGGTGTTACCCAATCAGTAAAGAGAATACTGCGCAATAATTTCATGGGATTATTTGGAATGTTCAGAACGACATAAAGTGATATGTTAACATGTTGTCATATAAAAAATATTAAACTGCACACACTATATGTAAAGCATACCAACTATGTAATAAATACACAAATACACATACACAAAATGGGATATAGTCGTGGATATATTCAATCGTGACAACGAGACAGATTTTCATGGCGACTCTCATCTAAATACACATTCGCTCTGGATTTATTTAATGCAAATCATGGCTTATAGAGGTTAATATATAAAGTTGCAAATAAGCATAAGACAGAGTGGAAAGTGATATACCTAGATCCTATAAAAGTCACGGTCAGAGAAAGTTTAATTCGTTGTCTACTGATATTCAATAGATATAGCAAATTTTACTGATGATGATTTTCAATTGTAATCTTTTATCGATTTCCAAGGTATGCAGTGTACAGGAGACATTCGGTATTCACGGATCCGTTAACTTCTGGTCGGGATGTGAGGATATCAGTGTAAGTATTCATTCAATTGTATGTTTTACATCCAGATATGGTTTTCATACTTTGTCCATTTTTCACTGAAGCATAAAAAAAGAAAGTGACGACAAAAACTTGGTACTATCTAAAGACACTTGACAAAAACTTGGTACTATCTAAGGACACTTGATCGCTAAACTGCAACCGTATACTGCTCGGCGTTAGCACTTACGCTTATGATGTTACCAACTTTTTTGCCATTTCAGATCGCATCAATGCCGAAGTTTCCGATACCATGGAATTGATGAAAATAAGACAAAATAATCAAGAAACTCCACAACTATTCTATCCTTCATGTTTTAGCAATTGCGTTGTATGACTATATCACGATTTGCGTTCAACTAACTTAATCAGCAAGTTGAGCTTAGCTAACTAATATAATTGTGTTATGTCACCGCATGTACTGCGCAGCTTTGACGATGTTGTGCTGCAGTAGTCTGTGTATTGGTTTGAAAAACTTAACTGTGTGGTTTCTAAGCGTTGCGTCTCACTTCGTCATATAACTCTTTGTGGCACTATATAGCCTTATTTTGCTGGAGCGCCGTAAAATTCACAATCAATCAATCAATTATTTTGAACCATTTCTACCTATACGCCACTTCCAGACATATACAGCCTAGAATCCTATAAAATGCTGTTATGTCTTGAACGTTAGGGTTAAAGTTGACTGTTTAAAATAAGCAGTCTAAGGTCAAAGCTAATACATCATCCGCTCATATGATCCTATCCTTAGGACAAATCAATATCTGTATAACTTGTTGTATACTTCAACGATTGTGCATTCGATGTTGATTCTTCCACTGGCCAGTTTAAATGGTCTCGTACTCAAGGTCGAACGTCTTCTCAATAGTTTCTTTTTTCCTTCACCTTCACAATCTCAGATAAAGACAATATATATGTCAAGGCAATGAGGAATTCTTATGTTATCAACATAATGCAAATAGTTTTTTTTTCCGTTAATATTAAACGCATGTCCCTCTTCATTCTTTTAAGTGATATGAGCGTCCCTAGAATGGATATATGCCTTCTTGTTTGAAAGCTATAAACCGCGCTTCTTACTTTCGTAACACAACTACATAGCGAACGTTTACTATTACTCTACATCTTTAATCGCGAAGAACTATCTATGACATTAAACCGTCTGGATTATTTTTCGACTTCTACAGTTATCTGTGTCATTTAATGATGAAAGAATGCAACATCAGCGATTTAAAATTGAGGACATGGGTATCAATATTAGTTAACGATTGGGCAAATGCAGGTAAAAGCTAAATGTGACAGATGTGAAATTGTTCATAGTGACAACACATACACATCAGTTTCCTTTATAAGGAATTTAGAACAATGTATGATACATGCATACTTCCGAACATGACAATGTATTACCTGACTTTCCCACAGTTTTGACAAGTAGCAATCCGAAAATATTTTCATTTTATATCTTGTTACAAATCTATGGTCACAAACTTAAGCAGCAGAAAATCAACAAGTTTTGTAAAACTTAAAAAACAAATTAACTATTAAAATAATAAATTAATAATGTAAGCGGAACTTACAAAATAAAGAAGTGAATCCTAATTAGTCCTTCTAAAGGTCTATGAGCGTCCTAAATGAATGAAAAGTCATTTATAATTTTCAATACCGGATATTAACTGGTCCTTCAAGAACCGCGACGTCGCCAAGATGGCGTTGTCCAGAATTCTTTCGAATAATTTATAACATATAGTTTTAGAGTTCAAATAATGAACACTTTCTATCACCACTGAACAGTCCAAATAAATGTTTTTCTTCTCGATAAATATTTAAGTACAACATAAAATACGTCTGCAGACATGCAACAGGAACGCTACAAGAGTGAATGACTCCAGAAATCGGAATGAAACTGAATGCTTACGTTTCTCCTTATATACACCGTATATTGCGACTATAGTTCGCAATAAACCCCATGTGACAAAATACACTATTGATTTTCGACAAACTTGGCATGCTTAAGATCAAAGAAATACAGAAAAAAACGAGGATGATTTCATCTTATATTTCTCAAAACTACTTCACAGACTTGCTCCGAAATGTCGCTCAACTCTATCATAGGAAAGAAGAGGGATTTATTAACACCTGATAATGGCCGGTGTCTCTATTGTTGCAATACGAACCTGTGCAATAATAACTGTTCAGGTAAACTGTCTGTCTCTTTATATATACATTATTAAGGTATACCTGTTTAGCGCGGTATTTATTACGGAATGCGGTACTTTTACTTTCCACCAGTAAGTAATGTAAGGAAATTCCCAAATAAGATTGTTAGCGATTTAATGATTTTAAACGTATGTTTTCATTCGACATTACAAAATTATTCCTAAAAATTATTAGTATTTCCAATATTATGAGGTTTTTTCAAAATTGCTGCATTTGTCACACATTAATTTAGAATATTAGAAATATAATTGTAATCATGAACCATTAATCACGTTTGTCAGGTACCATACATGCCAACATGGCGACCGAATGGGATGTAGTAAAAGATACTGGGGCCAAATCGAGCTTTTCGAAAACATTTGGTTTGAAATCAGAAAACGAAATGTCATTTTGTTACGTTATTTACGAGCGTATGTTAATGTCCTAGGTACATTTATTCCTTTTTTAAGACGAAAAATCATCACTGGATTTCCAGAGGAGCAGTTGTTTTCTGTTTGAATTTTACATAATTTCTGTAGTCGACTAAATAATTTTTTGTTTGTTAAATCAGTGTTTCTTATGTATGTTTACTGGCTGTCTCTGATAAACATCTTGCCCTGGGTGTTAGCATCCCACTTTAAGTTCACCTGACTATAATATATATATGGTAACTCGTAAATTGTAGGCTTCGGACTCATTGTAAACACCTCTTATTGTTATCAGCACGTTTTGTAATCTCAGGATAATGCCTTTTACAGGTTGTCAGCTATATCGCAGGCAGTTATACAACAATTAACAATAATTAGCAAATTCATCTACTGTAAGAGTAAGGTACTGACCATCTAATTTTGATTGGGGGGGGGGGCTGTACTGCTATTTACTTTTGATCTGAGATCATTTATTTCTCGTATCTCAAGATAACTATCTTTTAGATCATACGATAGATATATTATGGTCATCTATTGCTTTAAATCAGAGGAAGATATTTTTCTATTGACGAGCAATCCAAAGAAAACACCCAGCAAATCGCATATATTATGCCGTTATATTTCTAATCCTGTTCCGTCATTCCCTTATAGTGCATCTTCATTACTCTAAATCAAACACCATTCTTTACGCATACAAGTTCATCCAAACGTCGGTCCCTATTCGTAAAAGAGTTAAAATTGTACTAATGTTTGTTTAAATTTTGACGGAAAAGGTGGAATGCTTTCTTCCATCAAATGTGCTGAACAAAGCAATATCATGTGGAGGTATTGTAATACCTTTTGCAAAAGACTTTTCAAAATACAGTATGGTAAGAGCCTTCTGCAATATTCTTAAGAAGAAAAGTACGTTAAGGCAAACAAATTTGAAATAAACAGAATGTTCCCATACTGAAAATCCCCGATGCGCCCAGAAGATGAGGTTAATATCATCATTTTTGATCTACAATACGGATTAGATGTACAAGTAACTATGTTTATAATGTCTAAGAAATTCATCTTTGTATTACATCTACCTAAGTTCGGGGATTGACAAATCGATAGAGTGAAAAACAAACAAGAAATTAATTCGTACAAACATATCTAAAAGGCCCAACAAAAATATTAAATTTTTTCCTTCATCAGGTTTTGTAAATCTAGCGTTACATAGGCCAGCCTATCAGAGTAGCGTTGCCTTTAACGGGTCAGCAAATCTGGCTGTAGATGGCAATAGGGACCCCAACTACTTTCATGGATCTTGTATTCATACCGCATCAGAATCTTTCTCCTGGTGGGCAGTGGATCTCGGCAAAAACTTCAGCATCACTGCGATCAAAATCTATAACAGAAATGATGCGGGTGCAGACGGTAAGAATACAATCAAATATTAGTCACTCCAGAACAGGGGCATTGTACTTTGAAATACGGGTTTGCTAATTGTATTTAGAAAACTACGACACTAAGGATTTGTATTTTTCAAAGTCCTTGATAGTTTTATTATGAGTCTAGAATTCTAAATCTATTCCTTGTTAAATCAAAATTCTATAGAACAGAAATATAAATAATTGAAAGAGAAAGTAGGAGGGTGGGTGCTTTCTTTTATATAACTATGAAACGTGTTATGATGTGAAGGATGTGTAGGTGCAGCATTGGTTATTTCATTCCTTGTACAACTTATTTTGAAAATGAAATAATTAAAGGACGCACGAATACAATCTGTACTAACACTTACGGAGTAGCTCTAAAGAGGCGTATATTTCAATAGGAAGACTTTTGTATCGTGCGAGAAGGGATGAATATATAAACAATGTTTACAGTCATGTTCATCACTACGTGTGCGATTATATGTGTTACCTAATCGTTTAATTAAAGCAAAATAATACAATTTTTAAAAGTCCATACTTTTAACGAATTATATTTTCAGTTTTGTAACAATCCATAATATATCCCAGTTATTCATGACAAGAAACTATCTTCTGACATAAAGTATATAATGTTCGATAAAACCTCATCTTAATACGTTAGGAGAATACCTTCCCCCATCAAACACTACGCACTTTGAAGCTAGAAAATACCTAACCACTTCATTGGCAGTTTATGTAAAAGCAAAACCAAGTCCTAAACTGATGTCTGCTTGTCAAAATGAAAACCTCCTGGATAGAAAGACTGGCGCTAAATCGCGTCATTTGTAAGCTACTGCTCGAACGAAAGTGCATGCTCTTCCATAATGTGACTGCAGGGAGGACCCGAAAGGGGATACTGATATGATGATTGACTAACTATTATTAAGGAAACATATTTACTTCAAACATTGGTTTTTTCTTCAAATACGTTAGTCAATCATTATCCGTTTGGAGAACAGCTAAGAGACGGTGTGTGTGTGTGTGTGTGTGTGTGTGTGTGTGTGTGTGTGTGTGTGTGTGTGACTTTTAACGTAGCTTTAACACTTTTTCGGTCACATCGCTACGATGTCTGCAGTGTGGCAGTTTATAGTGATGACTAGCACTGGGACATCATACCGCAGGCATGTAGCTTGATGTCCAACCAAGTCGCATTATCCTGACACCAGGCCGATCAGTCCTAACACTAGCCACTTAATGCCGAGCGTCTAGCGAGGCAGCTGTTAGTACCATTTTTATAAGTCTTTTATGACTTGGCCGCGGTTCGAACCCGCGACCTCCCGCAGTAATAGATGGAAAGAGGTACGACAAGCTATCCCACAAATAGCCACGGCTCTGGTTTTCTAAAGTACGACAAACAGATATCTAGCACCGCGTTAGATTCGGACTAGGATTTTCACATATAGGAATGGCGCAGGAATGGCAGGTTCCAAACCCAATCGTTAACATGAAATATTGCTGAAGTAAAAGGTTGGGAATGTTGTCTCAGACCTCCATCCCTCAGTCTGAATTATGTCAGTCAGGAAGGAATTTCGTTTATATGTTACGAGTCGGAGTTCTTCTGGCCAGTATCCCTCTTCCGTGATAACGAAATCATGGGACGGTAGCCATTGATTGCGATAGAATATAACTGTTCCACTAGGATAATCATTTGAGAGTTACGTTTTGTGATGCTGGGCATTTTTAGAGATATATACTTCTGTGTTCGCACAATCTGAAGCAATTGATATGCGTAGGTTAGTTTGCTGTGATATACTTTGTTTTAGCATGCTAGAAAAAGGCAGACATGTCCTGGAGATCATTTCAGGAGGTTTTTGACCCATTATATTTTCCAATTAAGGGGAGGCAATCAGGATTAGTCTGAATTCGAATTCCCTCGCCCCTTTAAATAATCTCAAAATCAGAAGGGTTGTTAGAGAGTCGTATACATTTAAACGAAATTTGAAAACCTCGTGGTGAATGATCCATTCTGTGTGTATTGGTCACTTATGTCTGCAAATATGCTGAGTGTGCCTTGGATATTACAGATTTGTATGTGGATTTGTCGACTATGATGTAAAGTGATAAAATCACAAACACATAAACAGAGATCTTGGGATTTGGCTCCTATGACATCTAAGATAATTGTCGACATTCTATTTGTCGGAAAGAATCCGAACGCCTTTTTAATGATAAGGATACACCAGATAATGACATTGGCTCAACGAAGGACAGTAATTATGCTTTTTATATCTAAAAGATTGTTGTAAATGAAATGCCTGGAACGACTAATCCCCTCCTCGAAGATAGAAACGTGAGTACCGCGGTCAGTTATGCTGGTGTTCTTTTCTTGCTTTCTCTTTTCTTATGAATGCAAACCGTGATGTCCAGAAGTTCATCATGAAACGAGACATCAACAGAAATCAGTGAGGTTTCTTCCGATATGTTGAGATAGAAACTTACATTTGTTTCGGCAGCCACTGAAATCTAAGGGCCATTTGCATGGGTCTCGTGAAAAAGCTGTCCAAAACGAGAAGATCTGCAACCGCATTGATAAGACCCAACAGACGAAGAAACTGCTGGGCTAAAGCTTGACTTATTGAGCGGATGGAGCATGCCACACAGATGATCTTTGATGCACGTTCTTAATGAAAACAAATTCGACTTAAAGAGATTTAGAACTCCATGTCTAGATCAATTAACATTTCATAGGGAACGAGAGCGGATTTATCCTTATTGATACAACTGTCAGCCGAAACAAAGAACGAACAAATGGTATCATGTCTGAGTACAAAGTATTGCTAGCCTTGTGCTTTTCCAGAATGTCGCTAGGTTAGTTTGATGTTACGAATGTAGAGGTGGTTTCCTGGGCGTGCAACTATTCTGTTCATATCTCGAGCACCCATTGATGAAATTTAGGACGAAAGAGAATGTCTAAAATGCATATGGTATCCCGGAAACTGAGCTTCAGTATTCCTGAAGAGCTGTGAATAGGAATATGAAGGGACTCATCTTGGAAATCTAGAAAGAATGTACAATATCCCTTCATAATGATGTTGAGAAGCAATCCTGGGGACTCCATGCTCATTTTGGGTCCCGGAATATGTTGTTCAGGGATATATAATGACGGGCGAAGGTTACTATTTGGCATTGGGAATTACGATTCTGGGATAAACACGTGTAGTTTGTGTGCGAATAATCACTACTGATTTTCTCCTACGAAAAGTCTTTATTATCTTCTACAGAACGTCTGCTTGTCTATAGCTATGGAAACAGTGGACAGGTGGCGAGTTGAGCAAGGTGACCCGAACAGCCATTAAGACGATCTGCAAGACCCAAGGTCGTGTGAGAGTGTTTCCTTTCCTTGATAACGTATTGACATCTATCCCATCCGAGATGTTGGAATAGCGTGGCACAATCAAGGCATCATTTATACCTCAAATACGTTACCTGATCAAATACCTGAGAACATTCAATTCCTTGCCAATCCAGACCTTTCAAACTAAATGAAACGGTCACTGCGTCTATAGACTTAGCTGTGCAACAAATATGCAAAAAAGCCAATTCCGTGCCGAGGAGGAGACGAGAATAGTCGCATCGTGGACATAGGGATTGGCTCCAAACCCCGTCATTCACAAGTTACTACTTTTGCACGAGTCTGGTCCAGCTGATCAAAAGTGAGAGAGACGAACGTTACTGTCAAGCAGTTGGCACGATCTAATGAGAAAGCCATAAAACGCATGAGCAAGAATACAGAAGTTATAAGCATTGACGCCGACGTTGCCTCAGTCACAAACTGTGTCACTAGATGCGTAAAGATTGCCCATTCAGGAATAGGACCAACAACCTTTGCCACTATGGATCTCGCATACAGTTTCATCTACGTCACACGAAGATCATACCAGCACAGCGTAGTCTACTGGACCAATATCAACATGGTACGGCAGTTTTCCGGTCATGGCAAAAGATTTGGTCAACCAGACTTTCACAACATCCAGATATGAATCATGATAATAGCATAGATAGGCAATAGATGTATCCATTTTTTCCGGCCTCTATTGCATTCAAATACCTAATACGAAAGAATTTTTAAACACGGACACATGGTACCCATCTACGACCGTGGATGACACACCAAGTGAATGTCAGCAGATCACTGTCTCCCATCATGTATGGACTACTGGCCTGGTTCATCGTATGAGACAACCTGATTTGAGATCAGTCGTCCCTACCTTAGTTGTGGTTCCATGTCTTCCAAGACACACACTCACAAATATGATATTCTTTCCTCGATCCGAGAATGTTTAGAAAACATGCCATCTTCCATGTATACAGAGACGAAGTCTTCTGGCTTCTGCTTCCAAGTTCTCTCTTATGCCATATTTCTTTACATTAATCTGCAGCTGGCGTCATGTCCATTACAGCTTCATATTCAGGTAGCAACATTTATCATCCAGTCTCGCAGGTCAAAGCCAGATAGATAAAGTCAGAGACATGGTTACCAAAGAGGCAAATCTTATGACGACAAAGCGACCAAGAAAACAGCCTTTTTCTGAAAGAAGGACCGGAAACGTAGAAAGGACACTGCTAAAGCATACGAGATGATAGATACGCCTCCTTAAACTCTATTCCACAGCGAAATCCAAATTTCCAAGAGAAAATGATGACAAAACTTTGTGGATAAAAGGATCGGTTTCCATCCAGCGTCTCTGCTTACACATGATCCCATGCCTGTGCCGTCCTTTTCCTATACGTTCAACACTTCACCACGGAGTGGAAGAGACTCTGACCTAATGACTTTCGTCTCTAAGTAAAGCACTATTGTCATAAAAGACTGGTCACGTTTGTTAAAATGCAACCCCACTAGAACCTTACTCCAAGCCTTCCCAAGAACAATATTGTTTCAGCCAATACTTTTGAGCACCCGATTTCAACACGGATACCCTGAGATCGGTCCCCAGCTCCGTTCGGGAGGGGAAATTACAGATACCTGGGTTTGAATCAAGAATCATGGACAATGCTGCATCTCGTTTCAGAACCATCTCTACGTCCTTGATATTGATCTACTTCTATGACTTCCTCCAAAAGAAAAAAGTGAGCTACCCTTATTTCACTGTGGTTCGTTGTCAACAATGACAGATATCATCTCTTTCAATCCCAGTACTTCATTGATCTTTGTATGCAGTTTTTAGCGCGTTTATTTTGCATTTGTCTCCCCACAGAACATCATCCGAGGATCAGTTCGATCGTTCATATCCCAGTCAGATCAAAGGGTTGAATCTTAGTTCTGAAATATATTAGTGTTTTGTTTTATCTCAATGCAATGGCAAAACATTTGCTTTGTTAAGTCGGCTTATAAGAAACCCATAGACCTTTATTCCATACAAGTGTCAGCCGAAATCGTCCTATCTCGGCAAAAGGGAGGACCTCCCGAGGCTAATGGTGGATATCTCAGTGTAGGCTTATCAGTGTGACATCTCGCTTTCTAGACACGCAAACACAATTGGATACTGGACACACATCGGTCCGTACTTTTTAATACGCTTGGTTTGGATTCTGCAGGAACAATTTATGCGCATATCAGACTCCTGGATATGAAAGAGAAAAGCCAATATCTTTCGTTATTGCATATGATTTTACTCTGGGGGAGGGGGGGGGCGCTCATATCCTTTCCGACAACTCGACTGTTGTACAAATTACGGTAAGGTAGAACCAGTCACCAGATATCTGCCTTCATCTTTAAAATTTTCTCAGGTGATGTTGTCCTCAAAAAATTCACATTTACACAATGCCCATGTATCTTCAGTGACCTACTGGACAGAATCTATTGACATAATCAAACGGTGGAAACGTATTGTCCTTTCGCAGCTCGGTATATAATCAAATTTGTAGCCATCGTAGTTAGACCTCTTGTGGACCTCTTTCCCACAGGTTCTATGGCCAGCTGCGAACCCTCGTCTAGCCAGCACCGTATCAGAAAGCCTCTACATTCTCCTTTCACTCGAAACAACAAGGTTTTCCATCTCAACTCAGAGATTCTAAACTTGCAGGCCTGACCAATATCAAATCAGCCTTCATCAATAAACATTCTGACCAAAGATCAGACAGACCTTAATCTTGGGTAAGACGACCTACCATAATAAAACTATATAAATGGGAACTGAGAGCTTTCTCCCAGTCGTGCGACCAGAGTCACATGACTCACTAACAATCATCGCTATTACAAGCAGTTATTATCCCACTTCACCCTTTCAGAAGAGACATTAAGTTCAATCACGATTAAGGATTGCCATTCCACGAGATCGGATACGTTTAGCTATGATCGAAAAGATGACATAGACTAGAACAACACTTCTTTAACCATATAACCAATTTGGTTCCCCTCGAACAAAGGCCTTTTGGCCTTTTGCTAAAAATGAAAGCTACCTTGGGTTATTACGTGGTTGAATAAAGTACCATCTGAACTTCTTCTTAGAGCTTCACATACGTTAGGAGGCAGAGCAACTCTTCTGCATGAAGGTGTAAATGTGTCCGCCTCTAACCTATTATATTTACGTGCGATGCTCTTGTAGCCTATTTAAAGAAGAAATTACTGTTTGAGTAAAATATGTTTCTTTGATAATACTTGAATGAAATATGGTCACACCCTCCCTAGCTCTCCCCACCCAGTGTCACACCCTTAAATGAGAGTGGACATTATTTATAGTTATCACTGGCAGTATTTATCTGCAACTCCTCTTTACAAGTGCATACAACTTTTATCTGACTTCCTCCTTAGCAAGCAGACGACCTTATAGCACTTTCGATAGTATATAATGCACAATATGCACTGTCGGTTGTTGTTTTGATGCATTTAAGAGGAAAATTTCTAACTCGAACTAAAACCAATATATCCAATATTAACATTTGAGTTTTACAGTGCTTCAGACAAATCATCAAACATTTTCTGAGAGCGAATATTGTATATTTTAAACACGCTTCCCCGCCTAGAAATCGTTATACCTACCAACCTACCTAAATGCCTAAATACCTACCTACCTACCTAAATACCTACCTACCTACAAACATACATACATACATACATAGATACATACATACATACATACATACATACATACATACATACATACATACATACATACATGTTTGCATCACATATAAACAAAAAACTATATAGTTGTATGTTTATCTCTACGCCCGTCATAATCCAAAAACAGAGAAACAACTGTGCAGACAAAAGAGGATACTCTATTATTGCAAATGCATAAAGAGAGGACCTCGGATGCTGTATGAAGATGGGGACAAAGATCACTTCATTTTACTCAAAACTAGCAGTCTCATCAAAGAGAAGGCATGCAGAGATAGAATGAAAAAGATAACCGAACAATGTAAACACTTTTCAGAACGTTTTTCCTTCTTTTGCTGTGTAAGAATAGGAAGTGTATGTAATATGTATATAGGAGAACAGAAACATACTCGTGTACACACACACAGAATTTACTCATTAATCTTGTACCAATTTGTATACTTGAATTAACTAGCGCATCGATTTAGAAGCTTAATTTAAATTTGAATTGATATTTCTCAATGATAAACAATGTCATCTTGGCAGCACCTGTTAATGAATAAAAGACATGGTATCGAAGCATTCAGACATTCAATATGTGTAAAGCAGTAACATTTTTTTACAATTATTTCGTTTTTCAGGGCGATTTATGCATTTGAAAATTCTTGTGAGTTTTCAAAATGCAACACTGCTACCACGTGAATCGACGGCATTTCAGGAATGTGGAAACTACGTTGGTCACTCCAGCGATGGTAACATAATCACGATTAAATGTCCCGGTAAAACGATCGGTAGATGGGTCCGGATACAGGCGGTCGTCGGGATTGGGGAATATTTCCATTTTTGCGAGGTCGAAGTCTTCGGATACTAGAGTTATACCAAAGAATGTAAAGGATGTTTCGAAAAGAGTTCAAGACAACAATTGGATGGAAGTAATTTCAAGACTGCTAATTGATTTTTCACGACAGTATTCTGTAGGTTCTATGTAAGAAAATAAACTTTTCACCTTATCCTCTCTATTAACTGTCATTGCCCCTATTCCTATTCTTTCCCGTTCTCCTTTGGCTGCCGTTATTTACTTTCATATGCGTCTAACTATCCATGAAGAACTTATTATGAAAAACTAAAAATTTAAAAAATCAATTTAATAGCGTCGTATTCTATTTTAAAACGATTGGTCATGCAGGAGAGTACTCAAATTTAAAGAACAGATGTATTCAGACATTGTTAATAATAATATTATACAATACTACTATCAGCCAATTTTTAAATCTTTCGAGCAAAACCATTAAGAAGTACTATCAGGTACTATGAACAGCAAAATGCAGTTTATGAATGTTGTTGAAGACAACATGTTATTTTGGTTTCACGAGGAATTTGAAATAACCAAATTATTATTAAACTATAGTCTGTCACCTATCCATTATGAATCGGCCTCTATCTCCTGTCAATAAAAGGTTTTATATGGCACAATTACAATCTCGCTCATTATTATTCCTTCATACTTTATTATTTTCAAACCAAACCATGTTCCGTCAGCGCAAACTTGTCAGTTGGGAAAAATAAATTCGTCAATGGCGACCACAATGTTAAAGGCATATTGTTTTAGTAGAAGCAGCTGTATAATGAACATGGTGAGGTGCATGGTTGTGACAAGGATGCTCCAACACAATGGTGAGGTGCATGGTTGTGACAAAGATGCACCAACACAATGGTGAGGTGCATGTTGTGACAAAGATGCTCCAACACAATGGTGAGGTGCATGGTTGTGACAAAGATGCTCCAACACATCACAAACGTCAGCATGACTATCCTGTGTAAGCCATGCAATATTGAAAATTGTAAGGTATGAAGGGATTAAATAATCCTCAGCTAGACTGTAATTGTGCTAGGTAATTATGCTATGATCTTAATTAGATTTCAGTGAGGTGATCAAATATCTCTAAAGTTGTTCGTGATTATTGGAGATAAGATTGAGTTCTGGTCTATTTGCTCTAAACAATGATATCAGAATGTTTCATGTACTGAACGCTTCTGCTTATGTACAACTATTGTTTCAATTGAATCAGATCTGGGAAACAGTCTCAGACTGTGCTTCAAATGAATTAAATGCTAAAGCAACAAATGACCAATTGCAAAGCTCATTAATAATAATATTATTAATACGTTTGATAGACATCACGCCGTTCTTCTTTTGATTGTAATCTCTCACTCAGTCACTTGCCTAACCTGTTAAGATCTACGTTAATTGTAAATTGGAGGAAGTAATTTCTCAATTGTCGTTCCGCGGACTATGTTTTATCAGATATCCATCTCGTCGCTGCTACTCTCTATCAACATTTGGTTTGTTGAAAGTGGAGAGCATTTTGTTTTGGAACACAGAAAGTGCCTTAGTTGATGACGGGTAGACCGCAGAAGTGGCCGCAAAATGGGCTCAGAACATAGCGAGCGTCAAAGATAAATGTGGGGATACTACTTACACATCTGTGAGGAAGCATTGAATAACAAAGGACGGACTAATAAATTCAGTGTTTTGTTACGACATCACTAATAGCACAATATCTCTCTGACGCAGAAAAAAGAACGCCGAAATAATACTGACCGGAAACTAAGTCTTACTCAAGTTCCCATACACAAGAAAAAATACAGTTTCAAAAAATGTCAAAATGAAAATAAATTTACTTTAGGTCTCAAAGTAATCGTCATAACAATAAGGAAGATAAATCAGTTTATGACAACCATCACAAGAAAACAATATTCTGTCATGTTTCTGCCTAAGACTGATTTCTCGATTATTTTCTCTTTATCATCAATTGCTCTCAATATGCTTGCAGACCAAAACTATAAGATCAAACCAATTATATGACATTTTCAAGCCAGCTCGCTTGCATGGTAATGGGTTTCGTTTGTATCACCTTGGATGCAATTTCTAATTTCTATATTTTTTATTGTCAAACAATTATTTTGAACCTGGAATACTATCGTTCGCGAACGTCATTAAAAAATAATTGGACAAACAAACCTGGTCAATAATGGCGGGTTAATATACTTTCATTCAAGAACAAACCTTGTTGTACTCCACGCTGGTTGTTCTTTTGGTCAAGTCTGTGCATCTGATTATTACCTATAGATGCCACTAATAAATATTTCTTTCATATTTAAGCCTGTTGGAAAAACATACCATCTATAGCCTAAAATCCATCAGCATTATGTATACATAAGTGATAATGTAATGGTATGACTGGTTGGCTGGATACTAACGACACTTTCAGCGCATAATGGGCTATATCATGCAATGTGAACTTCCCAAGGACATTCGTAGTATTAAGTCTAAACTGGACGGGACGGGTAATGAACCCTTGTCTCTTTGATACTCATAAACATCATTACTTCAGACTTTAGAGGTTGTCGAATGCATTGGTGACTATGTGGCACTTGTGTCCCTTTAATGTCTTCGCAGTCTGCCAATTAACAAGATTTTCATCCAGAAGCAACAGCCTTCATCGCCTGTACCCAGTTTATTTATGCGGTCCATTTTCTCTTAAGGTCCCATTTTTCAGAAAGTAACCAACTGGAACATGCGTGGCTTAAGTTTCACTAACAGCCATCTGAAACAACAGGAGATCTCAGGGTCTTGTTCCAATTCGATAGCGAGTGATCGTCTTTTGTCATCCTAATTAGGATAGAGGGAATCAACAGTAAAAAAAATGGAGCACTGTGATTAATACCTATTGTTTCATCAATACCAAAATGAAAAGTGATCAGGTCTAAAGACTTACCAATAAATGTGTCAGCTAAAGGAAAAATTTCATTATCAACACCATTCTCATGAGCTCCTTTTGCCAATCTGAAGCAATCATACGTACATGCCCTATCTTTTAAATAATAAGTGCATGTATTACGAAATAAAGATGTGTGATCCGTCTTATCACATGTTTGATTTCTAAATGTTGTACCTAAGTGAGATTTGGAAGTACTCGTATGAGACTGAAATTATTTTTGTACGACAAGAACTGCTGGGAGGAAGACACATTGACAAATGAAACTTTGCTAGTCAAGGAATCAAGGAATAATCATCAGCTGTACGAGGAGAATTTTCCAACGTTTCCAATGTTTGCTCCTCAGGATAGGTCTTGAGATCAGTAAACGTGCAATTCTCGAACTCTTCAAGTAATATGAGCTGTCTGAGATTATCGTAATCTTGTTCTTCGCTAAACTACCCGTATCAAATTGTTGTTCTTTTACTATTGCAAATCCGACATTGGTCTGTCCAGTCTCTTTTCCACAATTCCTAACCTTTGTCGAAATGCCTTAGACACCAATTTATAACCGTTCGAGATGTATTCCTTAGCCACATCATAATCAGCACTCTGTTGTGGCATCAGTGAAGTGTAAACTTCACAAGCTTTAATAATAATATACTTTGTAATAATGAAGTCCAGTGCTCTCTTGGTGAGTTGAAGTTTTCAGTAATTTTCTCTTTTTCATGAAAAGGGGGTACTAATCTAATATTTCCGGTAACATCAAAACCCGATTTTGTGTGTAAAATGAGGTGGGATAGTGCTCCCTCTTCCAATTTGTTTAGTATATAGCATTTGTCTTTATTCTCTCTGTGTCTGCTTTTCCCTTTCCGTTTATCTCTCTCTCTCTCTCTCTCTCTCTCTCTCTCTCTCTCTCTCTCTGTGCATACGTTTCTCCTTTTTGCATTTTCATCAATTCCACCTGGCTTTATAAATGTAATCCCGTCATTTTCTATCAAATCCGGACGTAGACTTGTTAATTAAATCCTAAATAATCCTCAATGTCCTATCACACGTCCAACAACTCAAAATGTTCCGAATGAATTACACTGGTACTAAATGTTCTGATGTACCACAATGATGCAGTCTTGTATGTCTCTAAATGAGCTCACAATTATCTAAAAACGTAATTCCAATGAATATTTTAATAAATAATTCCTCTCAAATTATATCTAAATACAACTGCAAACCCTGATCATGCATTTCTGCAGATTCATTTAGAACACGAATGAATTCTTTGTTTATAAAATCCCTATTTACACACATTTACACTTGACCTATATTGTAATAGAATGTGAAAATTTCTAATTCAAAAACGTATTCTAGCTATAAACAAGACTGACCTTGAACTATTGCTACGAAAACAAGTTGTTTCAAACTTACAATTATGGACAAAAGTTAAGCACACAATATAAATTAAATATACATAACAGTGCATGTTAATTAGTTTATATTACCGTTTAAATGCCCAAGTTAATTTCGCAACAAAATCAAGAAATCATGCTGAAGGAAACAAGTTTGCAAGACTTTGCAAGCATTGTGTGGGATTATATTTTACTTTAAAACAATATATTTTCATAAAGAAACAGCGATAATTAAATGGTGTTTGCATTTCACGGCATAGCCCAAATAGTTTATTTAGTGTCGAGGAGTTCGAGTACGGTGATTTGCCAAAGGACACACCAGATTAGCCAACCCTGTTTGATCCGATGGTGGGATTCGAACGCACAAGCTTTCAGGAGCAAGAATGGTACACCAACCACTGGGCCAAGACAACTTCAATTAGTATTTTCGAATATCTTAGGTTAAACTATTGATATTCTCTTTACATTTATGATCGTTATTTATGTTTTGTTTTCCAAACGTGTTTCTATCAAATTGTTTTCGAAACCAATTTTTCATATTCTAGCTATGTTCATACGCTTTTCTTTTAGTATTTTTACCCACGTTTTGTAGTTTCCATCCCCTCTAACATATACTTTAAATAATGCAGGTTTTATATGTATATATCAGTGTGTGTATGTATGTGTGTCTTCATGACCAAGAACCAACAAAAGTAAGTCCAATAATTTTATTTCAATGAAACAGTCAGGACATTGGTGAAAATTCCATGTTGTTCTTATAGTGATAATGATGACCAATTTTAGATCATGTGAGCAATAATGATATCTGATTGTAACTAAGGTGAACACACACCTTGATCTTCAATCAGCTCCTTATCTTTATGAGATAGGTATACACTAGCGGTCATATTTATGACGGTCTTTCAGAGAGACTTTATCAATACTGAATATTAACTACTGTAAGAAATTTACATATACTTATATTTCATTAAAACATACTTAGAAACAGTTTGAATGCCCACATCTCAGATACCATTATATTAACTTATTGGAAATAGGTGATGTTATATACCTATATGGGAATTATTGAAGCATCAGTAGAATATGCATGTGGCTTAAATAGGAACTGCATTACCGATGCTTATGAAAGGACAGTCTATATACATTAATAGATAAAACATGAAAACAAAATGAGCAGTAGAAAATCCCTGCACAGTAGAACATATATTTCTGATATAAAATTCATGAGCATTATTATTTTCAACGACAGAGAAATATGTGTACATTACTACCTGAAAAAGTAGTACAATTCAGATTTCAATTATAGTTTCCTTTTGCGAAAGTTTTCTTGAGTAATGGCTCGTTATACGTCCCTTTATATAAAAAGTCAGAAAAAATGTGTATCTATTAATGACATGATGGAGAATTGTTGTAAAGGATAGAATACTAAAGTGTCTCAAACTTTCAAGTTCTCCCTCTCCCTCTCTGTCTCTCTGTCTCTGTCTGTCTGTCTGTCTCTATTATCAGTATTTACAATCTGAATAAGTAACTGCGTGTTATGTTTACACTAACAGGCGCGGCATAAAACCGGTAAAGGTTATACATGCCGAATAGATAATAGATAAGTATAGATACAGGTCACTATCTACGATGGAACGTATTGCTTCATGTAAGTATTTTGTCTTAAAGACGAGAAAATCATGTCAATTTAAGATTTCAAAGACTTTTTAGTTTTATTTTCTCGAACAAGATTCAACACGTGTTTTTCATAAGTAAACATCAAATACAGATGCAGACTGTCGCAAACAGAAATCCAAGTTGAAACCGGAAAGGCCATCAATTCCTATCGTCTATTTGTTGTTACCAAATAGAAATCCAAGTTGAGACCTGAAAGGCATATACCATCAATTCCTATCGTCTATTTGTTGTTCCGTCTATTATTGATTAAGGTACATTCAATAGGTTTTTTTCGGCCCAGAAGAAAAAGAGTCATTTAGAATAGATGATCTGGTTTTGTATGCAAGTCATGAAACAACATTTTATAACTTAATTACATGTATTATTTACAAAGATTGCAATCCATTGGAATCGATTTCTTCTTCCAAGTCGTTTATTTTTCTGAGTTTTCAAATAGGTAGTTCTCTCTCTCTCTCTCTCTCTCTCTCTCTCTCTCTCTCTCTCTCTCAAAACGAAATGTAGAAAATTATCATTTGAAACTGCGACCAATATTCACCCTGTTTGTAAATATCAAGCATATTATAATGTAGGATCTTAACAGCACTGCTCGACTCTACTAACAATTTGCATAATACATGTTTGATTATCATGTCATAAAGGAAAACAAAATAACCATATAACCACACGGAAATGAATATATGTCCAAGCATGTCCTGGTTATTGTTAATGCAATTGGAATTCATATATATATATATATAGGAGTAGAGGCTAATTACAGTTCTGGAACACTACTAAACTTTAAAATAGTGTAGTAATATTTGGCGTGGGCTGCGCGAACCCATAATGGCTAAATACATATGTTGACTCGTTAATTCAAATGTCATAACTCTCATTAGCCCCCAACTCAGGCACACCCATTATCGGGATACTTTAAAATTAATACGGTCGCAAAACTATCAACCACTGCATACAAAACAAAAATACCCACATAGCGGGTATAGCGTCCTTACTAATAGCCTTTCATGTGGTCCATAATAGACTAGTGAAACACCATATTACCGAACATTACTACTAGGGTAGACGGACTTGATAAAATGCTATAATTGGGTTACAACAGAATGGCAAACAGAAGTGGAACTTTGAAACATTTAATACCTACGATGTAGCGACTATTCATTTAGAAGGCAGCTTCAGTTGTTGATATCAAAAGAGTTTTGTTACATCCTTGCAAAGTTTGATATGTAGATATATAGTATGTATATATTTACGCCAGCATCCAAAAAGCAAAATTGTTCATCACACATCCTGGAAATTGAAGTTTGCATTTAAAGCAGGAGAGGAAGAATGATAGCGAAAAACAAAGCAAAATTCAATGCATTGCATCTCCGGGGCACCTCGACAAAATCCTATAATGAGAAGGCAAAATAATCAAATCAAAATATTAATCCGGATAAAACGTTTAGATGTGTTACAGTCTATGGTCTAATTGCTTTAAGCAAATGACTGCCTGATTAATGCGAATTCCAGCTATCCTTACATAATATTTACACATGTCTCTCTATTGCCCCCCCCCCCCCCGTATGTACCTAGATCTCTCTCTCTCTCTCTCTCTCTCTCTCTCTCCATGAAAGTACAGGTTCACTCAGCAATTTCAGAAAAATTAAACCTTGATCTAGCTGTGAGGAGAACTGAAAAATACAGAGACTGCTACTGTAGAGTGTGCCATCTTAGTTTCATTCATGTATTCCAGGTCATGTTTTCCTGACTCTCGGGAAAAAAATTTAAATCCCTCACCGTTTTATTCATGAAGCAAACAGAAAGACATAGACAGAAACACAATATATTGGGAGCAAAGATTAATTAATCAGCTAGGATATACTGAAATACAAAGAGACAAGTAAATAGACGTGAAATTATAGTATTATTAATTCACGGAATTAGCTCAGTCTAATGCATTAATGGGTTATCTTTTAAGTTCTAAAGCAAAAGTTCATGGTGAAGGTTAGTGGGACAAATAATCAATTCTTCTTGAGACTTTGTAGTGTTTTATCTTAAACAAATCTTTTTTTTTTTTTTTATCACTGTAACTTTGCAAAGGTTTTGATTTCCAACAAGGCTTGTACCAGTTTTTGTTTTGTCGCCACACTCATCTCATGCACTATTTGCACCTACGACAATGCAACTAGACATTGTTTTACAGTTTTGTTAGGTAAAGCCTATTGGCTATTAGGTGGTCCGTTTTATATTGGGTTAGTGAATCAGGAATGAACAACTTTAAAACGTCAGTAACGTTCATTGTAAAGTTCGATCGGTTCTTAAGAAGCATGATGTATGAAACAGCAAGGGCGAAACTTAATTTCGCGTGGTAAAATTATTGATGATCTTTATTATTTTAATTTACATTTTGTTATTTACGAATAAAAACGTTAATCCATTGGCTCGCAGATCTAAAGTGCAGCTAGTAATGTATATCTTTATTTTCCTTCTATGTTTGAAAGAAGCAAATAGACTTTTGTAGTGCCTGAAATATTGTTTTGCATCACAACTCAATTTTGGTCACTTTTAATCCCATCCAAACTTATAAATAAATATGCGCTCTGAATCCAAGATTGTTGCTTTTATGTTGAAATCACCGAATGTTGATATCACCTCCCTGAAACCAATTGAGTTGATCACACAATAGTCATGCCCCAGCCTTTATATTCTTCCAAGAAGTAAAACATTTCTTTTTTGCTGTGTACTTTGGCAATTCCATCTTTCCCAGTAGTGTTGTTTCAGGAACGATGTGCTTCCTTAGTACCATGGCGGCTTGTTCTGACCGCATCCATGAGATCTAGTAAGAAAAGTGAGGCAACTATGACTGTCGTTTCAGTTTTACAAAGAAAGCTATAAGGAGCATGATGGTTGGTGCGCTATAATGCTGAACTAGTATGGTATTTTAAGTAATCAGTCAGTAGTTGTTAGTTTACCCATTGCTGGTGGACACAGCTGACCACTTAAACGTATTTAACACTTTGACTGATCCAAAATCCAGATTAGCCTCCTATTTTCATGGCATAGAGCAATGTTCTGTATTTTCTTTCGACTATAACTTAAGAGCAGTTCTAGAAAAGGTGACATTATATAAAACAAATGCTAGTGTATTGTGTTCTCTGGACAACAACAAACATGCAGCCAGTTAAATAGATAAATAGATCAGGAGATTTGATAGATAGATAGATACACAATTGGATGCGTCTGTTTGTTCATCTTTACCTCTGTGCATTTACATATGTATGTATGTATGCATGTATGTACGTATGCATGTATGTA
>JAECUM010040047.1:0-23960 GCA_016617855.1 Megalonaias nervosa | reverse complement strand
CTATGGTACCACATTCCTTCTGACACTCGGTCGTTACAGAGCAAGTTGACATTTCCGAGTTGAATAAGTCTTTTTCACCAAATATACTATTTGCAGTTGCTCTCTTGCCATGACCGGTCTTTCCTAGAAGAACAACATTTAGAGGTTTTCCGGGCGGGAGGTTCCTAACAAGCGATCTCGAAGGACATGCCTGAGGAAAAAAATAAATCAGCTTGCAATTTGCTTTGAAATAATTTGATAAATGTGACATTTTAAATACAACATATTGAACCTTGAGAAAAATATGAGGCTTGCTTTTGAAGAGAAATGTAATGAACTTCGTATTTTGTTTTATTTATCTGCCCTAATGTTTACCATACATTCGAAAATGGGGCGTTAGTGGGCGAGGCGCATACATACACACGCACGTACAGGCTCAGACATGCACACGCACATCCCCTGAGACACATGCTATGAGTTGGGGAACAGAGATAGATGATTAAAACAGAGATAAGTTTTCCAGTATACATCTTGTATATTGATATATTTCTAGTTCGAAATGTTGTTTATTTCGTTTGTTGTTTTTGCACGCAGTACAGGATATTTATGTTGCCAAAACAGAGCTCTCTATGGACGGTTCCATATAATATCTAAAAGTTAAGATTTAGATAAGAAATAATGATAAAATTAGACCTCAGGAACACCGTGCTCATCACAAATTAATTTATAGTTTAACATTCACTACAAAGAGCGAAGACATCAGTTCCACTCTGACTGATTTGTAAGCAACCAAGTAGAAAAGGCAGTAAAGGCAGACATCAGTCACGTCACATGTAGCAAAGGAAGTCCTCTAGTTGCAATACAGTAAGGGGCATATGACTAAGTTGATAATCTAGTTATTTAATGTTTTACATACTAAAACCGATAAAGTAGATGGTACGCCTGATTAATATATACATGAATTCGTTGTTCTGCCTAGGTGAAAATGTCAGTGACCGAACTGACAACTGAAAATTTTCAATGTCTAATAATCTTTCTTTGCACAGATTTTGTGAAATGCCAGTGTGTAAGACATACAACCCAACATGGCCCCTTTTTACGTTTAAAAATCTCTAATTCCAATGACCGAGGGTCGCGTTTGGAAAATGGAAGTCACAAACTATTTTGCAACAGAAAACTACTAGATTACACTTGTTCTTTTGTTGGAGTTGGCATTTATGTGGGGAGTACTATCTGAATCTTACTGAACGTTTGTACTAGGGACTTACCACAGAGAACTACATTCAATAGCCCGAGAATAGGTCAAATTAAGTAATAAATGTCATCCGTGCCGCTAGTAAATTGAAATTTCCAATTGATAAATATATACATATTAGATTACCATGTATCCGTTATTCAAACTCTAATGGGGATTGTCATACCTGAGTTGAAGTGGTTGCGGTTTTATCTGTGTAAATCAGTGACGGTATATAGCTCCAGCTAGATAACATATTTATACTCTTGGTTAACATGGGATTGATACTGTTTGGAACAGGCAACACAACTGTGCGTTTCTTTAATCTGGTGGCTGTGCCTTTTTGTAATCTCAAATCCCTATGCAAAGCTAATATATATATATATATATATATATGTATATATATATATATATATATATATATATATATATAATATCAGATAAAAATCACATGTAAAATACACTTAAAACATAATTCAAATTTGTTATACAATCTACATGTCCTGAAAACGTCCAATATTTGCTCGTGTTTTATGTTCACATAATACCTTCAAGCAGTTCCCTTACATGAAAATCCCTTATATAATACCATGAATTTTTCCTGACCGAGAATGATTTTATTCTTGTGTTTCCCGTGCAGGTCAGCGAATGTTACCAGGGTACCCACTATTTTCTGGTTAGATGATTATTTTGACTGTGAGATCGTACACAAACAGTTGCAAATATGAGTAGCGCCGACAACTGAACTCCATCAAAATTATCGCTTTTGTATGGCCACATAATACTGCTTAGCAATTGTGTTGTGACTGCTTATTTTTTCAGCGCCGCCAGTCACACACATTGAAATCGATATTTCTTTGACAGTTGCCATAATCTCGATTCCCGCAATATCAAGGTCAATCTTGGTCTGGGCTGCGATTCCATACCTCTCATCTACAGTAACATGCACGTGTTTGTATTTCGCATGATTGCATCTCGCAAATGTTGATATGTTCTGATTCGATTTGTGCGTGTAACTGTGATGATCCATCACAGGTCTTATATTGGTAGTGTCATCATGAAGTGTAATTAGTCTATAGGCGAATCGTGTCCAGGCGAAATAACGCATACACTTCCTACAAATGATTTTTCTTCATTGATACAACTGCCAAGCAATCGTAGAAAATAACATCTTCAGAAATATGAAATGTCTGGCATTTGTGAAATCCGTGGGTTAGGCACTCCGTTCAAATTAATCTATAGTGACTTTACCTTTGCTTTGTGTCTCTAACAATTGTTTTCGTCCAAGAATTGATAAGAGGTCAAGAGCGTTTTGTGGAACATTAGTCGACAAGGCCTTTCTTTTCTTGGTCGATTCAATATACTGTTCGGCATACCTTTTATAAAATGTTTTTTTTTGGGAGGACTTCACGACCGACCGTGACGTATCGTTTTGCTTGGCATTTTCGTGCGCAAATGAGACGATTATAAGCTGGTTCGATCTGATAATGGCACATTATAGTGGTCATATCGGTCGATTTCTACCGGACCGTCCCATTCATTGTATATAAGTGTATATGAGGGACGGAAAATATACTCTACGCTGATATTGATCAACAAGTGGAACAAAATCACCTTCGAAGCTACCATCCCCTATTAGTTTCTCCACCACCCCGTCGGTATATTCTGCACAACGTCATGGCGCGGATGGATAGCAATAGCCTCAAGTATATCAAGTTATAAATCTTGAACACAAACACACAAAAATGGTTCAGTACCCTCCTGGGCAAACGTTGAGTCCTTCGAACTGAATTTCATCTCTTCTGACTAACGACGACAATCATGTATATGCGAGAACACGGTCAAAATATTTCCCAGTTTCTCAAAAAGTGACATTGGGGGCTAGAACCTAAGATACCGGTGGTCATTTGACAACGTTGTCTTTCTGACCCACCATCATTTAACTCCATTTAAGATAAACAATCGCGCATCTTTAAGTTGTGATGTTTAGGGCTACCAAAGCCATTTGCAATAGAATTAAAACAAGTCGACCATTTGCTAAATTTTTAAGAGGAAGGTCAGTATTTTCCTCTGTTGCATTAGTTAGTGTTCCCTGAACCTCCCTCTATGAAGTTAAAACGCGTATTGGTGGGAATAGTTCTGATAGCACCTGATCGGCCTTAAAGCCCACGTAGTCTTTGATATTGACAACCGACTTACCATATTCTCGGATTCCCCCGAGTTCATTGAATTCAGTAACGTTTATCGCAAGGGCTCCTGAAAGCTTCAAACAATGTTGTTGATGTCCACGTTGGACCTTTGCAGTTAACCATTGTGATTCCAAAAAATCGGTTGGTTCAACGTCAACAACAGCCAGGTTTCTCACGTCAAGAAGATCGGACTTTTTTGGTGGTAAGTCTGGTTAAATTCTATGCCTCTCCCCGCCTGGATGCAGCTCTCGCGCGTCAGTAAATTTCAACAGGCATTTTTGGTACATATTTACAAACGTAGAATTTAAGTTACAACGCAAAATCATTAAGAGCTTGTGATGACGGTGAGAATTCTTTGCTTCATACAAGTGCATGCAGTGCTGTATCGGATCAAATATTGCCCTTTATTCGGTGTTGAATAAAACTGCGGTCATCCATTAGCCCGGGTACCACGTAGGTAATCAACATTTTCGCGTTGCGGTGAGAACCCGTACAACTCAAATTGCAAACGATTTCGAGGGGTTACCGCGTATGCGAACCAGTGTTTTCATGTTCTAGTTATGAATCCAAGTTAATGATTCCGGTTTCTCGCGTATGATGGATCATTTATATAAATTAATATCGTATGAAGACACGTCGGAAATGCCTGGCTCACTTTATCATCGCGAGTAAATCAAAACTGGTCAAGGAACGCGCTTTCGTAGCTGTCAGCTGCTAGGCCATAACCGAAGACACTGACTAAGAGTATTTTTCGAATCGTACCGGACAGTAGAAGATCTTCGTCTGAGGGTATTTTGCTAACTCTCCCGGGTAGTCCAAGTCCTTTTCATTTTCTATGCCGCCTCTAAACGTTAGGCGTCCCCCATGACCTTTGTTTAAAAGTCATCCATGATGCCGTTCCGTCAACAGCCGCATTTGCAACCGTGAGATCTGGTGTCGCTACGGCTACGAGAAATGGAAATATTCCGCCACGTTTTTGCATTTGCTTCACTTCTGAAATTGGCAACTTTAATGCTACCGCGGCGTTGTTGTATTCGATCGCATTGAGCTGATTAAGCTGTGTTTGAATAAGAAAGAAGGGTATATATCCAGTTCATATTTCATGAGAATGTTTCAATATGAGCCCACATTTATTTATTTTCGCAAGCCCGTTTTTGTAAAGAGCAACAATAATTTCGTTAAATTCCATTAATTTAAATTGGGCTACTTAATTACGAGTTTACGACAATAACTACAAGTTTGAAAGACTGCATGTTATCTACAAGCGCATCAGTGACCCACACTGGGCTACCTGAACCCTCCAACGAAAAGGTGTTTTTGAGATAATCACAGCAATGCACCTGTAATAGCAAAGAAACATCAGCCACTCCAAATTTGTAAAATATGATCAAATTACTGGACTGTCCGGCATATACATATACCATATTTTCAAAAGCCACAAACAGAAATATTGGAGTTCAAGCACCTCATTGGCTACTTATTTGCAATGCAAAGTACTGAACGTTGCTTTATATTGAGCCTTTCATGAGCTCGAGAGGTGACGGCGCTGAAGTGCCTCCAGATTCCATAAAAAGAAAACTAAGGTGGTATGTTTGGTGAATGTATGGGTTATTACAGGCATCTATATTGTCAGTTTATACAACTCAACTTTACCAGCGATACCACCATCAAGCCGAGCTGCACCGTTGGGGTTGGGTTTTTTTCCGTACAACTTGACTTTTATGCTTGGCTCCTAAAATAGTCTTACGGATAATTCTACAAAACCAGAATTTATGGCAGAGTGGAAAAGCACACAAGAAACAACAACGAAGCTCCAAAACATTATCCTTCACGCTGGAAAAATACAATGTTGTAATTCATGTCTGACAGGCGAAAGCAGCCTGTGGAAATTGATGCCGAATATAAATGATAGTACCAGTTGGTTGTTTGCTTCCTTAGAAACATCATCGACAGGCCATCGATTTCCCATAATTCTCGTTATACCTGGCAAGTTCAAGAATGGTCATGTTAATATCAACGTCACCGGAATGTTTTTTTGTGATTCATAAAATTCAACGAGGAACTGTTGACACACCAGTACATTACAGTACAATACAATACTGACATCATCGTCCACCATCTTGAAACTTCACCGGGATTCGAACTTGGATTCATTTAGGACATTTTAGTGATAGGACATATATTTTTTGATTCCAGGATTAATTTCTGGATTATATCCACAAACTGTAAGCTCTTTTTTATATTTTTACTTTGTTTTCTAGGGAAATATATTCTTTTGTTAAAATTTATAAAGCTTGTTGGCTTCACTCTTTTCTTTGTTACTTTGAACTAGCCGAGATTTGTAACAAAGAAAATTGGGGGCTCGTAAGGGATATATGAATTATGGATAAAATATTTCAGAAAATTGTTGTTTGAAATTTAAATTCTCCTAGTTCTTAAATCCCAAGTATTATTTCAATTTTTTTTTTGAAATCTTTAATGAAAACAACGGGCTTTTTTCACAATGTGATCAAAAGTGGAAACTTTTCTTTCTACTCCTACTCAAAAGCAGTTGGATAGTTTGAAAAAAGATGAATTGCTTGAACTTGCCAGAAAATATGATCTTTCTGAGGCAAAATTTTCCTTAACAAAACAAGAAATTTAAAACAGTTTGATCCAGTGTTTGGTAGAAAATAATGTTTTCGATAAAAGTGTTTTGGGTTCGATCAGTAAGTCTGCATCAGACTCGGATATAAAATTAAATGAATTGAAATTAAAGTACAAGATGGAATTAGAGTTAAGGAAGCTTGAACTTCAGAAAGAGGAGAGAGAGAAACAAATACAAATGCAGCTGCAATTGGAAAAAGAAAAAGAACAAATGCAGTTACGAAAAGAACAATTGAAATTGAAAGAAGAGAAACAAATGCAGTTGCAATTTGAGAAAGAGGAGAGAGACAGACAGATGCAAAAAGAGGAGGATGAAAAGGAATTTCAAATTAGAATGAAAGAAATTGAGCTGACAAGTGAAAAGCACATTTCCACTTCACATACAAATTCAAGTTATGAAATTACAAAGAATTTTAGTCTAGTACCCCCTTTTAGCAAAAAAGGAAGTAGACAAATATTTTATTTATTTTGAAAAAGTTCCTGAAAATTTGAAATGGCCAAGGGAGCATTGGACTCAATTATTGCAATGTGTACTTTTCGTCAAACCCCGAAATATCTATGCATCCCTGTCAGTACAACAAAGTTCTGACTATGATTTGGTTAAGGAATGCATCTTAAAGGGTTATGCGTTAGTCCCTGAGGCTTATTGGCAAAAATTTAGGAACTATGAAAAATAAGCTGGACAAACTTATGTTGAATTTGCAAGAGAAAAAGAGCAGTTATTTAAGAGATCGTGCTATGAAATTAATGAAATTAATGAAATTAAGGTATGACAAAAACTCAAAGGAAAGGAGTTTTCAACCTGGTGATAGAGTTCTGGCTCTTTTGAACATACCACAATGTCCCCTTCAGGCTTTGTATTATGGTCCATACACGGTTGAAAAGAAAGTAAATGATTTGAATTACATCATAAATACTCCTTGGAGGCGAAAACAAAAACAACTTTGCCACATTGACATGTTACAGGAGTATATTGAGAGAGATAGCCAGGTAAATCATGCAATATATTTAGAAATTCGATCGGACTCCACTGGTTTTGTAGCAAAAAATCTTCGGAATTCGGAAATTATGAAACATCTGGACCAGAAACTTTCGCATTAGCATCAACAAGAAAGGAATGAACTTAAACAGTTATTATTTTAATATGAGCACTTATTTCCAGATGAACCTACGAAGACAAACACAATTTTTAATGACGTTGAAATTGTGAATTTTAAAACTTTGAAACAACACCCATACAGGATGAACCCTCTCAAACAGGAATACCTGAAAAAGGAAATTCAGTATTTGCTGGAGAATGTTTTCATAGAGTCCAGTAAAAGTGACCGGAGTTCACCATGTATACTAGTTTCGAAACCGGATAAAACTTTCCGTATGTGCATTGATTATAGGAAGGTCAACAGTGTGACAAAAACACATTCATTTCCATTACCAAGAATCGATGACTGTATTTCTCAAATTGGAAATGCCAAGTACGTCACCAAACTTGGCCTTCTGAAAGGATTTTGGCAAATTCCACTAATGGAAAGAGCAAAGGAAATTTCGGCATTCGTGACTCCAGACGGACTCTATCAATATAAAGTAATGCCGTTCGGGATGAAGGGTTCTCCAAGTACCTTTCAAGTTTGATGAATATGATTACTTCTCGTCTAGATAATTGTGATGCTTACATCGATGATGTTATCATCTACAACGACACCTGGAAGGAACATCTAGCAACAATTCGTAAATTCTTTGACAGACTCAGTGATTGAAATTTGACAATCAGTTTATCTAAACGTGAATTCTCCCGTGCTAGTGTAACATTTCTAGGACATATTGTGGGACATGAACAAGTCAAACCTATAGATGCTAAGGTTAAGGCTATCTCTGAATTCCCTGTGCCTGTCAGTAAAAAGCAACTGATGCGATGTTTAGGTATGGCTGGATACTATAGGAAATTTTGTTCTAATTTTTCTAATATTGCTGAACCCCTGGCAAACTTGTTAGGCAAGAAAAACAAGTTTCTTTGAACTGAAAAATGTCAGGAGGCTCTGATAGCTTAAAAGCCATACTTAAAAGTGCACCTTTTCTTACAGCTCCAAATTTCAAACAGTCATTTAAATTATCTGTTGTTGCAAGTGATGTTGGGGTTGGAGCTGTTTTGATTCAAGAAGATAGTAATGGTGTTGATCATCCAGTGTGCTATTTCTCTAAGAAATTAAATAAGCACCAAAGAAATTACTCAACAACCGAGAAGGAATGTTTGGCTTTAATTTTGGCATTACAACAGTTTGAAGTTTACATTAGTTCAGCTCCTTCTCCGGTTGTTGTGTTTAGTGACTACAATTCCATTACTTTCATTGACAATATAAAAAATTAGAATCAGAGATTATTAAGGTGGAGTTTGTTGTTACAAGAATATAATCTTGACATCAGGCACATCAATGGAAAAGACAATTTATTGCAGATGCACTTTCCCGTGTATAGAAATATAATTTCATGAAAACTTTGTATAATTCATAAGAGTTTTTTCTTATGTAATTTTGTTTTACCTCGTGTATAATTGACATATTGTAAAAAGAAATATTTATTACATAAATCTTTCTTTTTCTTTATGGGAGAAGTGATACGTATATGTAATTTAATTACTTGTGTGTTAGTTTTAAATTTATTTTGTTTCATTACGTTATTGTAATGATAACTTTATTCACTGAATTTGATATTTGTTTCGGAAAATTCAGTCTTCTGTTTTGACCTGATTAGAACGCAAACGTGTTGCTTTAATATTATATTTAGCTGACCTTAGTTCAGAAACTTGGTAAACACTTAGGTAAAATGATTGTTCAGTAACAAGGTGATACTTTGCCTGCGTGATCACTCTATTTTGTAAACAACCCTTTTATTATTGAATTTTGTAGTAATATTTGTTCGGTACGACCAACTTCGTCCATGGCGAACGCTTCTATTGTCTTATGGGCTCTCTGCGACATTCGAATTAAGTGACCACGTTCCCCCATCACGTGATCTAAAATTATGTGTAAAACTAGCGTTCATAGTGTTTTTCAGGCAGTCGTAAAATAATACCTTTGGAGTTCAGAGGTACTGTTGTTGTTGCTAGTTGAGTTTGTTTTTGAGTTTTTGTATTCTTCGGAATTAATAATTAATTCTCTGGAAAACATACATAAGTGCTTTTCTTCCTAAAATTCTTGGACAAAGACATTCAGTGGAAATTATTTTGAATTCTTAAGCCGGAATGTTCTTTCGTGATTCATAAAATTCAACCAGGAACTGTTGACACATCAGTACAATACTGCATTCATCTGACGTCATCGTCCGCCATCTTGGAACTTCATCGGGATTCGAACTTGGATTCATTTAGGACATTTTAGTGATAGGACTTATATTTTTTTATTTCAGAATTAAATTCACAAACTGTAAGTCCTTTTTTTCCATATTTTTACTGTGTTTTCTAGGGAAATAAATTATTTTGTTAAAATTTATAAAGCTTGTTGGCTTCACTCTTTTCTTTATTATTTTGAACGAGCCGAGCTTTGTAACACTCTTCTTTCTGTCTCTCTCTCTCTCTCTCTCTGCTTTCTCAAATTGCAACTGCATTTGTTTCTCTCTCCTCTTTTTCCAAAAGCATTTGTGTTTCTTCTTTCTGAAGTTCAAGCTTTCTTACCTCCAATTCCATCTTGTATTTTAATTTAAATTCCTTTACTTTTAGGTCGGAGTCTGATATATACATACTGATCGAAACTAAAGCACTGGACCAAAATGTTTTTTATTTCTTGGTTTGCTAAAGACACTTTTGCCTCAGAAATATTAATATATCCTGGCAAATTGAAGCAATTCATCATTTGTCAAGAATTCTAACTGTTCCTGGGTAGGAGTTGAAAGAAAAATCTCCACTTTTGATGACATTGTACAAAAGACTGTTGTTTTGACTGAAGATTTCTAAAATGAAAAATAATGCTTGGGATTAAAAAATTTCTGAAACTAGGGGAATTTAAATTTAAAAAAAGCCCCAACGTTTTTTGAAATATTTTAGCCAAAATTCATATATCCCCAGGACGAGAGCCCAACTTTCTTGTTACGTGTCTACACTCCTACAAAAAGTAACAGAAATGAGTGAAGAAAACAAGCTTTTTAAACGTTAACAAATAATTTATTTCCCAAGAAAACCAAGGGAAAACGAGGAAAAAGAATTTATGGTTTTACGAATCAAATCCAGAAATAATCCAAGAATTAAAAACAGTGGTCATATCATAAAAATATCTTGAATGAATATGAGTTCGAGTCTCGATGAAATCCAAAATGGAAGGTGATAACGTCTGTCGTAACTAATAAAGTTTTCTTGTGTCAACAGTTTCATGTTGAATCACAGAAAATATTATTCCAGTATTGAATTCCGTATACATTTCAGTGAATGTCTTTGTCCAAGAATTATATTTGAGCACTTATGCATTTCGAGGGAAAAGAATCACCTGATTAAAATAGAAATTCAAATCAGACTGGTCACAACATAATGTAACTTGACATCTCAAGTGTTTTAAGCCCGACTGACTAATTTCTATAAAGACAAGAGTTATACTCAAGTTTTGGACGCAAAACGGATTCCCGGATGAGGGAAGCCTTCTAGGAATTTTAGAAGTTTGTAACTCTAGACACATGTTTATTATCACGTATTCCAGGTATCGCTTTGACACAACTTAATGGTTCTTACTCTGAGAAAGAATAATAAAATTTATTTCAAAGAGTTCTTCACCAAAACTCTCACTGGTTCTGAATCAAGGTTAGCAACTAGATACAGCGTTTCTATTATTATAACAGTCAGGTCAAACAGAACTGAACTGAATGTCTGGAAAATGTCAAATCCAGTAAACAAAGTTACATTACAATAGCATGTAATGGAATCACAACACTTAAAACCAACAAATAAATAATCAAATTAAACATACATAACAATGTAATTATAAATCTTAAACACAAACACAAAAAATGGTTCAGTACCCTCCTGGACAAACATTGAGTCATTCGCACTGAATTTCATATTCTCCCACTAACGGCGTTGATCATGTATATGCGCGAACATGTTAAGCAATAGCGCCCAGTTTTTCAATAAGTGATATTGGTGGCGAGAACTTGAGATGCCGGTGGTCATTAAACAACATTGTCATTCTACCCCACCAGCATTTAGTTTCAATTAAGATAAACAAACATGTTCCACATTCGCGCGCCTTTAAGTTGTGACATTTAGGGCTACTAAAGACTTTTTCAAGACAATGAAAAACAAGTCAACCAATTGCTAAATTTAAGAAGTCAGGTTAGGTGTTTGCTCTGTTTCGCTGGGTGATGTTCCCTGAATCTGGTTTCATGAAGTTACAACGCGTATTGATGTGGAAAGTTCTGATAGAACCTGATCGGCGTTAAAGCCACGTAGTCTTTGATATTGATTAGCGACATACCATAGCCTCCGATTTGCCCAATTTCATTGAATTCAGCCACTTGTATCAAGATGGCTCCTGAAAGCTGAAAACGATGTGGTTAATGTCCACGTTGGATGTTTGTAGTTAACCAGTTTGATTCCGAAAAATATTCAAGCTTGGTTGGATCAACGCCAACAGCGCAGTTGTTCACGTCAATAATATCGGCTTTTGTGTCAAATCTGGTTAAACTCTCGGCGTATTCCCGCCTAGTCACAGCTCTCTCGTACGTCAGTAAATTTCAACAGGCATTTTTGCACATATTTCCAAGCATAGATTTTAAGATACAACGCAAACTCAATTAGCGCTTGTGATGTCGGTGATGGTTCTTAGCTTCATGCAAGTGCATGTAGTGCTATATCGGAGAATTGCCCATATATTGGCTTGCTTGTTCCGTGATGAATAAAACTGTGGTGATCCGTTAGCGAAGGTCATCACTTAGGTAATCAATAATTTCATGTTGTTGTGAAAGCCCGTACAATTCAAAATACAAACATGTCGAGGGGATACCACGTATACGACCCAATGTTTTTGAGTTCCTAGTTATGAAAGTAAGATAATGATTTTAGCTTCTCTCGTGCGATGGATCACTGATAGAAGTTAACACCGTATAAAGACTTTGGAAATGCTTGGCAGACTTTATCGTCGCGAGTAAATCGAAACTGGTTAAGGGACTCGCTTAAGGGACTTAGCCGTCAACTGCGAGGCCATAACCGAAGACATTGACTAAGTGCTATTTGTCGTTTCGCATCGGACAGTAGAAGACATTGGTCTGAGGGTATTTCGCTAACTGTCCCTGGTAGTCAAGACCTTTTCATTTTCTATGCGGTCGCAAAACGATATGCGTCCCCATGCCCTTTTTTAAAAGTCATCCATTATGCATTTCAGACGGCAGACGCATTGGTAACCACGGGATCTGCTGTCGCTATGGCTACGAGGAATGGAAATATTCCGCCAACATTTTGCATTTGCGTCGCCTCTGAAATTGGCAACTTTAATGTTACAGTGGTGTTCTTTTGTTTTCTACCGCAATGAGCAAATTAAGCTGTGTTTGAGTAAGAAACAAGGGGACATATCCAGTTAATATTTCATGAGAATGTTTCAATATGAGCCCACAATCATTTATTTTCGCACTCGTTACTTTCGCAAGCCTGTTTTTGCAAAAACTAATATTAACGTAGTGATATTTCATTATTTTCAATTGAGCTGTTTAACTACGAGCTTATGAAAATAACTACAAGTTTGAAAAGACTGTTTTCTCCAAGCATATCAATGACCCTGATTGGGATACCTTAACCCTCCAACGAAAGTGTGGTTTGTGTTTTTAGATAATCACAGCAATGCATCTATAACAGCAACCGGGGATACCAGTTGTATGTGCATGACAATGCATGTCAATCATGGACTGTCTGTACAGGTCAAGCATAAAAACCTAAACTAATAAATGAAGTATAAGGTGGTGAAGTTGTGCTGGGAAATCTACACATCTGGGTCGATGAGTGAAGCCGATCCATGCACGAATACAGCTGTGATACGGTTCAATATGACCCTTTAACCACAATGAAACTTCAGACACAACGAATTTGTAAAATATGATCACATTACTGGGCTGTACGGCTTTTACTTGCACCATATTTTCAAACGCCACAAACAGGTATTTTGGTGCGCAAACACCTCATTTACTATTTATTTGCGATCCTATTTACTGAACGTTGCTTTATACTGAGCCTTTAATGCATTCGAGATGTAACAGCGCTGACGTGCCTAAAGACTCCACAAAAAGTTGTTTTTTGGTGAAAGAATGGGTTAATGCAGGCATCTTTGTTGTCAGTTTTTACAACTCAGATTTACAAAAGGTAAAACCATCACACCAAATTGCATCGTTGGGGTTGTTTATTTTCTCGTGTAACAAGACGTTACGCTTGACTCCCAAAATAATTTTGAGGATAATTCTACAAAACCAGAATGTATGGCAGAGTGGAATCGCACACAAGAAACAACAATGAGGATCCAATAAAATGTCCTTCACTCTGGAAAGATGCAATGTTGTAATTCAGGTTTGGAACCTGTATACGACGCCGCCGGCACTGGCTCTGGCAAACTAAGGCCGGCTGCATAAAACGGATGCAGGATATACAGGATATTATATCTTGGTCGTTTGCATCCTTAGAAACATCATAGACAGAAAACGTGAGTTACTGAGCAACGACGTAATACAGATGTTGAAAAATCCATGTTGGTACCGACCGTGTCATTGACACTGTCAGCTTGTATAATGTTTACATGGATTTACAAGACGGTTTCACCTGAGTTAAACAACTTAGATCTGTAATGAACCTGCACTTCTTTTTTATAGATAGGGTTACCTAGTCAGGTGCAAATATTCCTGAAAATTTTCGATTTATATATTTATCTCCCTCTCTTTCAAACACACAAAAACAACCATCTTATGCAAATCACTCAGATTTACCTTAATGTCCATTGATGTTTTGTAAAGCAGAGCAAAATAAGGTCTATCAGTTAGATCGCCGAGAAGCGAAACTCACATTTTCTACCAGCAGTAGCAGCATTAAACATTGCTAAAAACAGGCTCATGCTGTGAAAAACATATAGACCCATTTTAGATAATACATTTGTTTCCAAACAAACCAAACAAAATGGAAGAATACTTCTATTGCTTCTTTCACTCCACTGGCATAATGATAGGCATCATGAGAATAGCGAAGTGGGTTGTTGTTTCGTTTGAAAGGTGAGGGTGGGGTACTATAGGGACGGAACATTATAATGTTGAAGAATTTAGTACGACACTAAGCCAGGTGGATATAACATGTAAGGATTTGATTTCACTCAAGATAAAAGCGGCAATAGTTTGCATCTAAGTACACCGAGTATAAAACTTTCCTCCCTTTTAGCGTGTGATAGTATGTTTTGTGAGTATGCAAGTGTAGTATTTGTATTTGCACCCTACCCTCTTGTGCGTGATCGTGTGTGAGTTCTTCTTGAATGACAGAATGTGAGGGCGTTTGGTGTGCTAGTAGTTTTCTGGATGGTATAGTGTGGAGTGTTTGATAGTACAACTAATTATTATACAGCGTGCAGTACCAGATAACGGGTGCTGATAACTACACAGAGTGTGTTTAATAGTAGATAACTGGGTGCTGGATAATATATAAATCACTATTGGGTAGTATATAACTAGTGGTGGATATTATATAAGTAAGTAATGGATAGAGAATAATAACATGTTCGATATTATAATTTTTTTTGCTAGATAGCAGATAAATAAGACCTGGTACTTTCAAAAGAAAAGGTAGTGACTCGCCCTAATTATTCCTCTTCGTTTATTGACATTTACCTGAGCGGCACTTATTTCTAAGACACATTTTGATTTTGTAATATGCTGTTGAGTTTGTTTCTTGAACATATTCAATCTCGCCATAGGATTACGGTTTGACGCTATAAGCACACACGATGGCTTTCTAATTGTACATTCAGGTTGAGTCTAGAGTGACATTCCATGTAGCAACATAGTGAGATGCGATAAAGCATTAAAAATGACACTTTGACCTCAGTGGGAATTTAAGATGTCTTGACTCTCTGGCCTCTAACGGGAATTTCACATTTATGTTCGAAGATTACACATATGCCGTAGTGAGCACAAATGGGTGATTTAAAATGTAACGCGATTTAACATTACCTGATGGTACACTTACGGAAATTATCAAATGGTTTACCATGAGTACAAATGAACTTTGACATCATAATGGCACTTTTGGGCCTAGGGGAAATTTAACATTCAAATGGCACTTGGAGGCAAAAGGGGTAATTAAGATTATAATGGCACGGATGAAACAAGAGTTATTAATACGCCGCATGTTAGTATTGAAAATTTACCCTAGGGATTCAAATTAGAAATGTGTTGGTAAAAATGTCTTAAGTTTAGCATGTTTCAGCCAGTATGACCTCTTACAGAAATTAAATACTGAGATTCGAAATCCTACATCGAATGTACAAACTCTTCGGGCAAACATACAATCATACACATAATGAAAGAATAGAAAAGAGGAAAAGTGATCATCCATTGGCAATATAAATATATACTATCATACATGAAGCCCCGTGCAAACTGATGTCACCGTTTTGGCCTTGAGTGGAATCTAATCCCCACATAGATTCAGTCTCATGTTTGATTTTCATTTGGCTTTCTATAAATCCAATAATGTGAGGATTGTCAACTTTAGTCAACATTGAGTCGTTGAATGCATCCTACGTATCAGGTTTTCAGATATATAATGCCAGTTGTATGCTCTTGGCTAATGTTCCGTGCTACGAGATATTTCGAATAAGCTTGGTAAAGGTAAGTGTTCATGCTTCTGCAAGCCGGTTTATTTTTCAAGTATAAATCCGCTTTTCTGAACAACAAATGCAAGAAATTCTTGACGGGAGGTGCTACGCCACTGGCTTCTAGATTACTGTTGACCGTTATGAGAACTATTACTTTTGGGTTCATGCAGCTCTTATTCAGATCGATGTAATCACCGGTTTCGCGTTAAGTTCAAACTCGATATGTGTTCAGAAGGTCAAAGACTACACGATATAAAATTCTATCCACTGGGATTTTGCATCGTCATTATCTTTGGTGGCATGTCATACAGATCAAATTGGACTATCTTAATGTTGTTTTCTTTCCTTGTTTTCTTTAAGGGCGTGTTTGTGAGATGTGATGAGCTATGCAAGTCTATATCTACCTTGTTCCTGCTGTCATTTTGAGAAGGAAGCATTGCTTTTGAAAATGAGTGTGATGCAAATGTATAGGTATGCACTTGTTGCCGAACTACTTATTTTACACTTATAAATCTGTTATAATTCATTCAAGAATCGTTTTCAAAAATGTAGTTTCGAAATGACGTTTCCTTTGGATAATATACTATTTTGCCCAAGATCGCATTTTACACTAATATTGACACAATCAAAATACAATTTACTGACAGAAAGATAATGAAAGCGTACTAATTCTCCTTGCAGTTGGTATGTGTTTCCTCCTTCATCGTAAAAAGTTATGCCAGAATTCAGACTGAACGGAATGTCTCACGCCAATAGGGCGGATGTGTTTCCCACCCAATCATGTTTTACGACATTACATTACAAAAACATCAACTTCAGTAATTAGTTCACTTCGATAGGGTAGCGAAAATACAATACTTGAGACATCAGTTGTTGTTGATTATGATGTCTCTGGTAGGAAGGAGAGACGTAGTTCCACTCTTAATAACAAACAAACTGAACGAATGCCTAATATACGTCGTTTTGCACCATTTGTGATAATGATAAGATAGACGGCACTCGATCAGCACACTTCGGTGCCTTTTATCTAGTACTTCGCTAAATTTGTTTCTAAACATTACTAAATTCGTTTCAGTGAGAAGTCGAGTTTTAGTTTTATACCCTGATGGTATAGCTATTTAACTGGCAACCAGCTGATATAGGGTTTTAGGATTAGTAAACGTCAGTGTCCTTTTTGTTCATATGTTCTTGCAATTGTTTGCTGAGTACTTGTAAAATAAAAGTGGTTGGATCTTCGAAAATATTACAGACTATAATGGAATGAATGATTTCTACCAAAGTCGCATTCCAATGAGCTTCTTGATTCAATGTTGTGGTAATTGTACCGTGAACATACATATGTTGATTGCAAAAGCATCAAGGGAACTGTTAATTGGCAAATTTTAAATAAATTTGGTTATGCATAGATCGATAGTTTTTTCTCAGAGGAGTAACACGATGTCAAAAGAGAATTATTTCTCAAAGAGGGTGGCTCCTGTGATTAGAATATTTTTTAATTGGCTACCTTTGCTGTTACTGTCGGTAAATTCTAACGAAGGATTAAAAAGAATATCACCGATACATCTACTGCGTAAAATAGTTCAGAAGTTTTGTCTCCGTCTTTGAAACTAACATTTACACGAACTGCTCTGATAACACAAAACACTACAATGATTTCGCAGGAAGAGACTATTTGATTTTTAGGAACACGTTCAACGCATCACACAAACAGTAATAGGTGTTCTTGTAATTTTAGGAGAGATGAACTATAAAAAGGAAATGCAATAGTGTTTATGATGGTTACAATGGTAATGTTTATTCATTTTAATATAAATTGTGAAGCTGCATTCCAAGCAAGAACATTTAATAGATACAGATTCCAACGGACTTTACGAGTTCTTCCACCGAAAATGCTTTTAAATCATCCACGTTACCTTCTTTCTTACTTACTCGTTGTCAGTAAGGCAAGTAAAATATCCCTTTAACTAATCTAGAAATGTATCTTCTAATCTGTAGTCTGGGTGTATTTAACCATGTACTTGACTTGTGACACCGAGCAATTTTATGTCGTGCAGTTTGCTAATAGCCTTTGTCACGCTGTGAGAGAAAATTAGTTAACAATTCCTGCTCATGTATATAAATATCTTCTGATAGAATTCGTAATTGAAAATACTTTGGCTAATGTCAAAACGTGTTATATAATTTTATGACTTTAGACCGATTCTAAAACAAAGAAAATTAGCCATTGTGTTAACTTCAAATTAGCGGTTACATCCTTCGAAGATCTTTCGCGGGGCTAGAAACTATGTTGTTTGGAATTAGCAGTGATGTCACCAGTCTTAGAGTCCGGAAACCCTACATTGCAACACCTCAGTGATACCACTGCAGACCGTTTTCAAAGAGACCACCGGTATCCAATCAGAACTAAGATAATCGAAGTTTAAGCGGGTTTCTCACGCAGCCAGACATTATTGTGTTTTATCCATTCTGGAAGAGTGATTGGACGTCTGGACATTGGCGAGAGCACATTATAGGGAAGTTGGAGTGGCTAGAATGTGCTCCGAGTGCAGAAGTTTTGCGCTCGTTAAAAAGGACGGGAAGTTAGTACTACGAACCTCGGACGAGACTGGAACAAATGCCACCCGAAGATTAGAGAGGAGAAGACGCAGAGATCACGTAGGAATAGGCTGTTGGGCGAGGAAGGAGGGCCGAGAGAACAGACAATAGGGTACCGGAAGTACCGACAAGGAGGATCGAGAGAACGGAAACGAGGGTACCGGAAGGACTGACAAGGAGAGCCGGGAAAAGAATACAAGGCGGAAGTTGCAGATGAGTAACATAGAAGGGACACGGGAAGGAAACACTCACACCTTTAATTTCGCGGGATGAAATAATTGGTAATTTGGATAGGGCGTGGATTGATTGGAAGCAATTTCATTGAAAATTGTTCTATAATTGTGGAATAATGTTATATAGTTTTTAAATTGTTAAACCTTTGACCTTATTAATTTTATATTTTAACACCTAGACCGTCGGTTTTGCTGACTGGGGGCTCGGAGCTATTTAACCTTTCAATTGTCTGTCCTTCTCCGGGGTTAGTAAAAATTCCGTAGGAGGAACGTGAAAAGTGGTCTCATTATCCGGGATTTGAAATTGGAATACATATCTTTACGAGCAATGAAGTGTTACATAAATTTTAAGAGAGAGTTTCCATTCTGTGTATTTTGCAATTTCACATTTGCATACTTGTTAGCTTTCATTTAATTTCAGTAGTAGTGAAACAAATATCGGGTAGATATCTTACCTGAGATAAGACGGTTCGTTGGAAATGGGTAATTATTTCGTTGATAAGAATTTATAGCATCTGTTAACTATAAAATAAGTTGATGAAAGGTATCACTTATTGACAGTATTTATTTTACGATGGAGACGGAAAGACAGATGATAAAGGAGTATCGCGTCATTGGCATGGAGAACTTAGGTTACGACGGGGATCGCCTCGCATCGTTCATCCAGGAACGAATAATAGAATGGAAGGCAGAGAAAGAATCCGAACGGCGAGCGGTTGAGAAAGAAAAGGAAGCAGAAAGGGAGACCCAGGAAGAGCTGGCCAGATTAGAAGCTGCCGCGAAAGAGAGGGAATCAGAACGACGAGCGGCCGAGAAGGAGAGAGAGCTCGCTCACATTCTCGTGATGGAGAGATTACGAGTAGGGGCTAGAACAGCAGATAGAGATGACACCAGTAACAATCCTGTAGGAAATTGACGACCGATTGCTAACCGCCGCATTGTCCAGATAAACATTCCGCGATTTAACGAAAAGGAAGAAGCTATTGACGATTTCCTCGTTCAATTCGAGAAACTCGCGTTCGTTCATAAGATTCCTGGACAACATTGGGCAATCAATGTTTCTGCTTTTTGGCAAGGTGCAGCTAGGGAAGATTGTCAAAACTTAGCTGTAGACCCAACAGACGATTAGAACACCCTGAAGAAGGCCCTTCTTTGCCATAATCGGCTGGCCGCCGAAACATACCGGAAACGTTTTCGAGAGTCAGCGGTAAAGCCAACGGAGACCCATTCTCAATTTCACAACCGAGTTCGCGGGTTATTTGAGAAGAGGATGAAATTGCAGAGGTCGACCGGTCATATGAAGGTTTACCTGAGGCGATACTCAAGGAACACATTATGAGTACATACAGGCGAAAATTGACTGTTTTCCTAGCCGAGAGAGCATAGGACGCTCGAAGAGATTGCCAGCATGGCGGAAAGATACAAAGAAGCGCACTCAAAGACTGCAGTTTCTCGGAGGATACGGACAGACCCCGCCCCACTGAGCCGCGCCGTGTAGTTGAGGGAGAGCCAACCGTACGTAACCGTAATGGGGACGAGAAGGTCGTAAGTGGATCTACGGGAAAGTATTCGACTCACAATCCTGGACAGGATTCGACAACGGGAAAGGACTCTGCTGGACGGCTACAGCCGCCGACGTGCTGCAACTGCAAGCGCCCAGGTCATTTTGCCAGAGACTGCCCCAAGGGCTGGTCGACCCAGGTGAATGCTATTGCCAGGGAGAAACGTGGGATAGAGGCGACCTGTTAATCAGTAAGCCTTGCATCCGCCAGCGTCAATGGGGAAGACGCCACCATCTTGGAGATAGATAATTAAATCTGGGAATGAGGGGGATGAACGAAAATAAAACCCCAACAGTATGACAATTTCTAAACGTCAGTTGTCCCCATAAAGGAGTTAAAACGAATACACTTCTTGGATAGTGAAATTGTATCTTCTTTCAGTCCTTTTATGATAGTGCATAAGTATGTGTATTTGTGAGCACTCGTATGTTTGTGTCTTTGTGAGCACTCGTACCATTTTCTCTTGTTTCACTGCACGTATGATAGTGCGTAAGTATATATAAATACATATTTCCAAGACAGCATATATGAAAGTTTTATTGCCTCAATATTTACTTCCCATAGAGAGATACATGCTAAACCCATGAATGAACAGTTTTGGCATTAATTAGTCCGTTTGAACCAATAATGTCATGTCCATGTTAAACTATAATGTAATGTTAATTCCCGTTTGACACCAAAGTGCCATTTAAATATTAAATTTCCCATATACGCAAAACAGCCACCCAGACTATAGAATAGCCGCTAGTCAAAGGCTTGTAGTCTTCACACCCAGGCGTTAAATATTGGTTCAGAGATCAAAGGAAGCCCGCAGGGTGAACGGGGCGTGTTCTCACCCGCCACGTGGACAGACAGCGAGAAGACATTGTCCGCTGCGTTTGATTGGATCAGTCCACAGCGACATCTAATCGGAATTAAGATAGAGGGTGGGTTTAAAACTTAGATCGGAATTATAGCTCAAACTCACCGTAAAATTATCAGTATACCTGGACAGATTATAAGAAGTACATCTTGCCGTTTTATAAGAAGTAAGGATACTCCGGGGGGAAGCCACTCGTAATTTGGCGGAAAACTCAGGACCAGATTGTAAGAGAAAGAAAAGCTTCGAAAAGGTCAGTAAGTTATTTGCTCGATTTTTGCAAAACATTACGGCGTCATAATTGTAATTATTGGTAGTATGTATACTTAATTACTGGGATTATTTTAGCATGTAAAATTTCCTCGTAGTGTTTCATTTATATGCGTATTTGAGACATGGATTTGAGTTTACGTAAAGAATTACATAGATTGTTAGCTCGTCAGAATTAATATTGTAATTCGCTGGTAGGTTACTTCGTAGTAACCAGTACATTTAGTAATGCGTTATGTCAGAGTTTACGCATGTTTGAATTGGAGTTTGGGAAAATGATTGAAGTATGTAAGATTAGTTGCAATAGATGTGTGAATATATCAGAGCATGGATATTTGAATATTTGTATATTTTGTATGAGTTGTGATGTAAAGATATGTCTCTGATTGTTATTTACTGGTTTGTGTAATGGGATTATGAGTATGTACTGATGTGAAGCAATTTATTGTTGTATGTATAAGAATAATTGATACCGTGCTTTTATTATGTTGTGTTTATTATGTTGTGTTTTACCATACAAGAATGTATGCGTATTTCGGTGTGAATGAATGCGTGACCAGTGAAATTTAATAGCCATTATCTGATGATAGGCTGTGTGTAGTGTGAGATGTGAGCGCTGAGGAAACTATTGTACCATCCTTGTGTTTTCACAGGAAGGTTTTCAGGGGACAGAACTTCCGGTGCAAGTTTCGTAGTCCCGAGTCTCTAAGAGGGAGGCGGAAGTGAGACTGACAGTGCAGTCGGAGTCGACAACTTGTAGTCGACATAGAGAAGAGGGATAGAAGGTGGAGGAGGAGGAAAGCAGTCGGGATGAGGAAATAGAGGAGGAGGAAGAGAAGGAACTTGGAAGGAGTCAGGGAGGACGAGAGGGAATTAGGAGATAGAGAAGAATACATAGATGAGTAGAACACAAGGACAGGTGGAAATCTCTCACACTACGAATCAAATGATGCGATAGGCTAGTATAGGGTCGAGCGGAAGAAGTGTATTTGGGAATTCGAATTATTGACCATTTAATTGTTATTAAATTGTTATTATTGAACTTCACCCTTTTTGTATCTTTAATCATTTAACCGTCGGCATTGCTGACTGGGGGCGCGGAGCTGTACATCTAACTTTCACTAAATCAACTTCCAACCAAAATCGAGCGTGGGTGGGACTTCTACAATAATTTAAATAACTATTGGAAGCACCCCACCCCCAATTCCCCACAACCAAAATCTCACAGTGGGGGCAACCTTTACAATTATTATACAATTATTTTCTTTTGCAGAGTTTAATACTGTTGTGTAATTCACGTTTATATTGTATTTGTCCGAATACAAGGTGTGTTTAAAACATTCTGCATATAACCGAGCTGTACAACAAGGTTTACATCGGCGCAACATCTCAACGTACTCTACGTGGAGAGTTAAACAATTTCGCTGATTTTCAAATTTGTAACGGGATACAGCCAAACCTACTTGGAGCTCAGTTGGGGCTGTCTGAAGGATGTCGCAAAGTTCGGATGTTGTGCTCCTTCAGGTAAACTGTCCCGACATTTATGAGTCTGTGCTATGCCACGGGTTACATAGAAACAAAGCGTTCTCATATGCGTAGGTCGATTTGTGCTCTCTTATCTTTCTCCCATCAGTACTTTATTGCTGTCTTCTAAGATGGGTCCAGAAGAATCAACCCATTATACATTACATGTGACAATAAAATTCCAATATCTTTAGTCACACTTATATTTTTCGAGTTTCTATTTAGTATTTTCAACGCGAGTCTGTTTTTTGATCAGCTATCAAAAAAAGAGGGACCCATCTTGTATAAACACATCTGACATTCAAATCATTATTCGGTATATTAAGAACAGCAGACAAAATAATGCCTTGATGCTGTCTTTTACTGTATATCGAAAATCTTCAAAAAAGTCTAATCCACTTCCCGCACAACAATCGCAAACAACGGTCTTGAACAATTTTGGGTCTTTTCCTTGGATTGCCTGCCGTACGGAAAACAATGAAGCCAAATAAAACGGCAGGACATGACAGAAAATTACATCCGCTTACCTATATCCACTTGATATCACCCAAAGAGTGCACGGATTTTAAACTTTTTAATCTGATTTTACGTCTGACATACATTGGCAAGTGTCCAGAGGTGTCTGCTTGGAGCTGCAAATAGTTTCTTAGAATCTTATGTTGTCTATAGATCAGCATTACATTTATTGACAAGTTCAAACAACTAAAAATGTTAAAACAAAATATTCAAAACATTTTAGATACATCATGTAGTTCAAGGAGGAGATTTTGTTTTTATAATTATTCCTAACGAAATGATGGAAATGTTTTTAAGTTTAGTGATATTCAGAAAACTTTAAACAGGTAGGCGAGTTTTATTGACCTTTGAAGCATGTTTATCTTTTAGTAGGAATCATCTAAAACATTTATTCATTTAATTTCCACAAGGCTATTACATTTAAGTGTGGTATCATGATGGGATTGAACCACGTCGTTCGAAGACATATCAAACGTTTTCTCAAATTAAACTGTTATTTATATACATGAAATTACATTTGGTTGAATAGTAAGCATGCAAA